>PNEQ01047132.1:0-76983 GCA_003012365.1 Medauroidea extradentata
ACTACATTTCATGTTCCACAACGACACGCAAACATTCATTTATGCGAATTTAAGAAAGCAACCCCTATTAATTTCATGAACGGGGGTGGTTTGAAGGCTGTACTTATTTGATGTTACCGATCGCACTCATTCGTACCATCACCCAAATTTTCGTTATTTTACTCTTAACCGTTTGAGATATTTTGACAAAATACCGTTTTCAAACCCGATTTTCGAAGGCATATTACGCCCTTAATATTCACTTTTCGGTAAAGTGTCCACTACAATGTCTACTTCATTTTTCATGAGGAATCACCTCCCGGAGTTTGGGCAAAGAGTTTTCGAACACCCTGTATATATATGGAGATCGGTTGAGCGCAATAAAAGCTGATGCGCTGTAGCGCCATCTAGTGACAAGTAAAATGGATAGCTTAAAAACCTTCTCGATGAAAAAAATACATACATGTGCCAAGTTTCACGTTGTTCGATCAAACGGCGTCGAAGTTTATTAATCTGTCTCTCTTTCTCTCTCTCTCTCTCTCTCTCTCTCTCTCTCTCTCTCTCTACACATATAATATTGTATATGGCTTATATGTATAACTAGAGGCAGTGATTTTTTGGTGAAAAGAATTATGCAACATTTTGTTTGCCTTGCGTGCAAATCTGCAGCTCTGCTTCGTGGTCAGTGATTGGCTGGTTTTAACTCTCAGCGTCTTTAGGATCTACCCACAAATCAAATACGTCTAGTGTCGCAGTGACGTTATTCTCATTGGCTCAGTCAAATGAGTGACGCCTCTACACGAATGTACGCTCGCAATAACTACGTACCAGAGCTGCAGATGTGAACCTGAGGCAATGAAACTAAATGTTGCATAATTCTTTTCACCAAAAATCATTGCCTCTATACATAACTGCTGAACAGCACAGACATTACAACTATTGAAATCTGCTTTTGTAGAATTCATATCGTGTTAGGTGAGTGCGACATAGATACGTGAATTAAGTAAAAACTTAGGCTACGAAGCTAATAGTCACAATTTTCCTACTACAAATTTTTCCAGCGATAAATCTTCTGCGAGTTTTAATGAAAAAATATAATTTTATCTTACCCTAGCTGTCTTGGCATGCGTTGGAATGCCGATTAAAATTTCATGACAACAAATTCCTGGATACCTCGTTCTGCTTCTCCCCACACATCTTGGAGGGCACAGTTTCAACATTAAAGAAACCACTAAATGCAACCCAACCACGTGTCATCACTTTGCCAGCTAGCAGCCAATGAGCATACGCTGTCTGCTTGAGTATAGGCAGTTCGGGATAAAGTGAGCACTAAAAAAAAAAACCCTGCTGAAGTTCTATTTTTAGCAAATTCGTATCTTTCTGCGCGTAACGGCTAATGGCGGGATATGTCTAACCTCTCTGGACACGGCACTTGATGTTTGCGAGTGTAAGATAAATTGTGCAGTCAGTAATTACCTACATAGTTTGATAAAAAGTTAATTAATTATATAAAATACAAATATGGCAATTTCGCTTCATTTTGTTTTAGTATAGTTGTATTTATAAAGGAAAATACACGGAACTATATTACGTAATTTCGCTTTCAACCGCGGTGGCCGAGAGGTCAGACCTCTCGCCTCCCACCAAGGCGATCCGGGTTCGATTCCCGGCGGGGTCGATCCCAGGATTTTGGCATGTGGGAATAGTGCCGGACGATGCTGCTGGTCGGCGGGTTTTCTCGGGGATCTCCCGTTTTCCCCGCCCCTTCATTCCGGCACTGCTCCACACATCATATCATCCCTCACCAGCGATAAAGACCTTGATATTGAGCGCTGACCAAAATCTCTCATTCACTCGCTACCAAACCATACAAGCAGTAAGGGGACTATAGCTAATTCAGTAACGACTAGTGATATTTTTCAAAGGTTAAATTTTTAGTGCTCACTTTATCCCGAACGACCTATACGAAGATATTCTTGGATGCTAGGCTTCAGATCAGAGAACCTGCGAATTTTCCTGTCTCTAATTATAGGGAAATCTTAAATTCGGGGATATATAAAGACTCTATTCACAAACGCTGGTTGTTGGGAAAGCGCACTCACCAGCTCGTTGACGCTGCGTAGAGGAACGCTGCCCTTCCACCATGTGATGACTGGCGGCGGTCGTGAGCCGACGGCCTCACACTGGATCTCGTAGTTGTTGTCGGCCGACAGAGGTTTGTTCTCACCCAAGATGCGCACCCACAACGGCCGCACTGCAAGCACACCACATACAACCGTCACGTACCCGTTACTAAATAGGGTAAACTGACAATTTACCGTGATATACATGGTATATAATTCAGCACTAAAAGCGTCAGGTATCAGTTCAGAATTGATGGTTTATCAAAGCCAATTAAAAAAAAAAAGCAATGCACGACAATAGTGTTTCAGAATTTTTTCTCGATTAACGTATATCTCAAGAACAGTCTTTGACACCAAAATCTTGTAAATTCAATGGCGGCGCAAGAGATCACGATTAACAAAATGCTTCATTCTTGGTGAATGTTCGCTCATAAAGTTGGCAAATATCATTGTCAAGAATTGCTGTTTTGTAGATTGACTTTCAAAAAGTGTAGACCTCAATTGAAAAATTCAGCGCTTATTTAGCTACCACGCCCTCTTAATATCGTATCGTGATAAACAACTTTGCGGGTTTCACACATTGGGAATGATCTGTACGCCGAGTTAACTAGGTTAGCAACAGAGAGCAGGCATGTGTAGTTTCGGCAAAAAGTGACTATTGTATCAAATGTAAGATCACTGTTAAACGGTTTAGCATATTTCTGTTACTGACGTTCCAAGTCTTTTAATACCACGATGTAGAGTAGGTTTATCCTACAGTAGACATCGATACCGGACACAGCCTATCAGTTAGCAATATAGATGTTGGTGATTTCACACAAGCTTGCTCGAAGCTGGAACAAAATTACTCGAAACTCATATTTATCACATTGGTAATTTTCGCATGCCGGTATGTTTTATGTACAGAAAAGATCAGAATACCTGTCATTAGAGATGATGGTTTATCGCGGGAAAACTTGACTGTCTGCTGAGTTTCAACGTACGTTTAGTTCATGAAACGATTACTGGCTTTCTCCTGTACGTAGATCTGTTAAGCCAATAAGAATACCGCATTGTAATATTTTATGCCTGTTATTGGTCTGCAGACAGCTACGTTGTGTCAGTCGTACATCACCCAGTCATACATGTCACAAGGAACTACAGTGTGTAGGGTAAGTTGGCATAAAAATTGTCGCGATATACCATCCTCTTTGCCTTTAGAGGTACGTCAATTTCGAGGATTCATCTGGCAGCAGCCTAGACTTGGCAGTCCTATGCACCCACTGGCCACAATAGATTATCTACTGGCTTACAACCGTACAAGCAGGTAGCAAGCGATAGGACTTCGTGTTATTTCCTTGTTTACTACTGGCTTGCAGTAGTCAAATGGTGTTTCGTAACAGCCGCCAGCAAGTTACACACATGACAACGAAGTATACATAATTGGCGTTCAACCTGACCTGGAATGTATCTGTACGTACCTTTACCTATAATACACGATTAGTAGGGACTTGCCAATTTCGTGTTGTTATTTGACATGAGTCTGGGCTCCAGATTACTATGTGCCCAACTGACTTCTGCTGTTGCCCGGCAGTTTGTGTGTCACGCTTCGAAAGACTTGTGACCAGTAATACAAGATCTTCATAACAGAGCTCCGGGTTTCCACAATCAGTTTACGCTATGTAGCAAATACAATATTACTAAAACAACAATATGAGAAGAAAATTTAAGGCACCAGGTTTCTGAGGTGTTCAGTACACTTCGATGAGTGCCTGCACTTGTCAAACATATCCAGTCTCTGACCATGTTCGTGCTATCATGTCAGATAGTATGGAATATACTACTGCGATAATGCGTTAACACATGTCTCGTACACCATGTTTAAGGTTAACTCTAATGCAGGTTGAAAATATCAAAGTTAAAAGCTTGTCACAGAGACAATTTCTGCCGCTTGAGCGCTGGTATCGTTTAAGTTACATAAAGTTGATAATTTAAAAGCCAAAATTTGTCCGTTTGTAATTTTAAATTAAATTACTTCTTTCTTTGCCAAGCCTATTAAAATTTAATCTTAGAACGGTCTCGTAGAGATAGCAAGGAAACTAGCGGCAGAATTTTTCCCTTTGCTAAACTCTCCCATAAGAAAGCACGTTTTTTTTTTCTAACCTGACCATGTTCTTAATATGTCCCCCAGAAAAAATCCACGTAATCGGTCCGCCTCTTCCCATTCGATTGAAAATACAGTGGCTAACGCATGTCTGTCCGTAGGTTTCACTCCATGTAAAAGTTGGTACTTAATAGACGTACGAGCTAAGGCTCATATACGTACCACTTTGTGTTGCAGGACGACTTCGGAATCACTAACTGCTAATGACTAGGGCCCGGTAGTTTTCGCGAAAAGATTTTTGCCCCACATTGTTTCAGTGTCTTACGTTCACACCTGCTGCTCAACTTCATGATTATACGCCGAGTGTTTTTGTGCAGAGTCGTTATTCATTTGACTGTGCCAATCAGTACATGTATAGCCATGACACAACACGTCTGTGATTTGCGGGTTTAACCTCCAGACGTTGTATGTTAAGGCATCCAATCACTGACCACATAGCAAATATGCAGGTGCGCACGAAAGGCACTGAAACAAAGTGCTGCACAAATCTTTTCGCGAAAACTACCGGGCCCTACTAATGACGCATATGTGCTACGCGTGCTGGAAGTTGGAATTATTCCCACGTTTACGTCTGACGTATAGTTCGCTTCTCGTGTGACTTCCCTATTAATGCACTGCCCGTTTCCTTGAATCTATTAACGAATGGTGGAGACTGGAGAGTCTTGTTCGTAAGAGAATTACTTCCATACTCACATCGATAATTGCGTTGTACTGTAACAGTGAATCTCGTTTTAATCACACTTTAAAAAATAGTTTGTAAATTTGCCTCACGTGCCTATAGGAGCTCTAATAGTGTAGATATGGTTAAATTACTACCCATACATCCATGGTATTACTCCTAAACTTTTTTATACAAAGTCAAATGTATACTAAAGTTACCAGACTTGTATTGTAACAAGTGTAAAAGTTTGCATATTTACAAGGCGGAAGTATGGTAACTGAACCATACTGTGTTTAGGTTAATTACTTCCTAAACATTTTAGGAAGCTTTTTTACAGTGTAACCAAATCATGCACTGTGCCTTCTGCTATGTGGCGTAGCCATTGTTGAGGAAGTTGCGATACCTACTACTGATATGATACTGGTAAGGATACTCTCCTCTCGAAAGCGGGTATGTAAAAATCGATCCTTATATTTTGATACTATACCAGTATCATACCAGCAAATTATGTGATAGCACTACATTTCCTATGCCTTTTTTAAAGATATTACTTCTAACAATTAATATAAAACATTTTAAACGAAAGTGCTCCAAAATTTTTTCATCCATTAAATAAGAATTTGGAAAGCAGTCCATGTATTTCACTATGTCCTCTTATTAAATTGTAGATAAATTTAAATATAGAAGGCCTAATTGTTGGGCTAGTAAAGATATTATGTTGTAAATATGACAACAGAGCACTAATAAATTCAATTTTAAGAAGAAATCATATTGAAACACAAACCCTGCCTAAAAATATACTGCTGAAAATATTGTTTATAAACACTCTGCATGGTCACACATAATATGCCAACTATTCTGTAATGCGAACACACAAAGATACCACGGCCCGGAACCAATATCGTGAACGGAGTGTGATTGGGTGATTCCAGCCTCCAAAAAATAACTCGAAATTTGAAGGTCTCTTAACGATTACGTATTGTATAGCGGACCAGGTGGATGTAGTTTTGATAAGCACTCCTTGTCTGTAAATGTTCCGTTGCGATGTTAGATGGAAATGATAACATGAAGCAGCGTGTTGGCTGCACTGTAAGAGCTCAAGTGGCAACCCTGCTGTTCGTTGAACTTCAACGCATTTCTAGTACATGCGCTCGAAAATATCTGGGGTGTGCTGAATATTTTCTGTTACAGCCAGAAGTCTTGTAATATCTACCCTTTGACTCCACAGGAGGATGAATCATTTCAGGACAGAGGCTGCTTATCAAAACTTCCGTCTACTAGGTCTCATCTACAATACCTACTCTTGTGTAGTGGTTGTTCTGATACGTTCTATAATCACAATCAAAAATTGTAATTAATACAGCGTAATTATAAATATAGCGGTAAAAACAAATAAACACTCGTCAAAATAATAAAGAGCTCGGTCAAAATCAATCAAAGAACCAAATTATTAGAAGCTGAGACGAAATATCTTTAAAATATAACCGTTTTTGTGGACGTACGCCATTGCAAGCGAATATTGCTGTTTTGCAGAAAAAAAACCCACAGTAAAACAAAAATAATAAAAAGTAACGAACAGACAAATCCTGAAAGGACCGTAGTATTATCCTGAATGACGATACGAATACCATAGTAAAAATAGAACAATAACAACACAAATTGATTCCTGAATTAAATGTAGTCGTCGTATGATGAAAGAGGACACAAAAAACTTCGTTCTGAAATTATCTGTGTTATGTTTGTTGACAACAGATACGATTGGCATTTATTTTTGTTTTATTGCGGTTTTATACAAAACGGCATTTGCTCGCAATGGTACCCGTCCACAAAAAAGACTCAGTTTATAATACTAACCCGTTGCAAGAATCGTTCAAGAACAAGAGATTGCTGTCAGATACAGAAGGATGTGCTTGTTGTTGACAAGGGACGGGCTATGGCAACAGGAGAGCACAATCAACAAACACGAACACTGCAGCAACTGTCATCTAGTGAATTATGTTGTCTACCCGAACAGCAAGTGCTGATGCACACCCTGAGTGCCATGAACTCAGTGATATGATCAGTTTTCTGTCGGGGCACAAGTACAGACTCCTATTTTTTTGGTGAAAACATCTCTGCATCAGCTTGTTTCAGTGCCTTGCGTGCAAATTTGCAGATCTGCTCAGTGACTGAATGTTTTTAACTCTCGCATGTCCTCACGTTTTGTTGCAAATCGCCTGTGTGTGCTATCGCGGTAACATTATTCTGATTGGTACAGCCAATCGAGAAACGTCTTTCCATTAAACACACCTAAGAAATAATGTAGCAACACAGTTTGGATTTGTCCCATTTTTTTCATTCCACATACATTGAAACACCCCTGTTATGGCCCTCGTATAAAGTGTAGCAGAGGGACTTACTCCATGGTTTAAAGGTTTATTTTTCTTTATACGTAATACTTGTTAGTTTTAGAAAGTTGTTTTACACATGAGACGTTGAACAAACCATTGGGTGTCTATATCGATTTCGTAGATAAATAAAAATATATATTTACAACAACCTACGATTTCGGTACCAATTCTACACGTCTCTGTAACGTCTGGGATGATAAAATCACAATTTTATCGGCGCAGTTATTCTTTTACGATGAATATTTAACGCAAGTAATTATAATACTTGTGAATCACTGTCACGTTTATCATAATATATAATAGTTTGATAGGTATTTGATTCGAGTGTTTCTGCAGAGTCTTAATATAGATATATTTAACTTAGGTCGTATTTGAAAAGTGAAATTTGCGTCTCACTCAACTTTACAAAAACTAAGCGAACAAAATATTGGTGCGATAAATTATGCCATGAAAGAGGAATTGCTGCGGAGATTAAATGGAAAGTTATAAAGCAGTCCCGAGGGTTGGTAAAGTGTGCACAAAGTTTGTAATTTATTTCGACCAACCAGAGTAGGTTAACTGGAGAGGCTAAATAGCTACGGGCAATGAATGTGCTAACATCACAAGGGAAAACGATTTTAAGATTTCGTAAAAATACATTGTCGGAGAAATTGTACAGTAAATATGCCTTAGCCGTAATATAGCTACGTTTCCTATGTTCATTTCTTGAATTTGAAAACAGTTAACAAATGTACACATTTAGCCATGTATTTATATTTTTTACTGAGGTGTGTTTAAAGTAGGTACTGCTTTAGGTACATACACCACACCACATATTTCTTTCTACGCCATGAAATGATATGGTCACCGCTGAAAGTATCATAAAGATAATGAGTCAGTTCAGTGTAGTATTTTCCCCATCTACAAGGATTCCTGAAGGTGCACCAAAAATGTAGTCATTTCATGTGAAACAAGATGGAAATAGACGAAAAACAGCGAACAGTGGACAACAAATACAAGACAATAGACAACACGACTTGTATTTGTTGTCCACTGTTCACTGTTTTCTGTCTATTTCCATCTTGTTTCAGATTGGGAATCTGGTTCTATATTTGCGTCTGTCTTTTGTGTATGTCTTTTGTGTCTGGGTGTTGTGTCGATATTCAATTGAATTCCGTTTCTAGAATTCATTGTTGTCTAATATAACAATTATTTTGAAAAAAAAATTGACAGAATTCTTCTGGGATTGCTTTTTTTATACTTTTGTGTGCCTTTAATAATGTTTTTTTTTCTTTTTCGTTTTAGTACTTTGTCATTCAACACAGGTTTGATCAGCTAAACATGAGCAATGGCGTATGTCCGCAATCCACTAAAATTTAATTGTAAACTCCCATTGCAACAAACATTTAAAAATCTTGTCACTTTAATGTTTGTTGAAAACCTATATAAAAGTTGTATTGATATTTGTTGTTGGGATGGAATACAAAATATACATTTTTATAAGAACATGCTCTTTTTCTGTTTGCAAAGTATGGTCCAAAAAGTCTCTGCCATTAGTCATTTCTTTATTTTTCTATGATTTTTTGAGCAAGTTATACTTGTACCATCTGGTATTTTTAGAGGGGCTACGGGCCCAATGGTACAATTAACATCCTTGGTCTCACCTGTTGGAAAAATCACTCTAAAAAGTTTCGTAAATATTACAAGGAATTATTTTGTAGTTTTACAAATCGATGTAAAAGCACAAGGATTTTCCGTGGAAAATATCGGCATGTAAAGCTACGCGGATCTTCTTTGTAAAATAAATGTACGAAGACTTTTTAATCTAAAATGACAAATTCGTCGGAAACTTTATAGTTATACACAAATTACATTGTCAGGCATACATTTTGATGGAGTAAAGTGAGCATACATATTATTCATACGTTACAAACAATTTTTAAAAAAGTTAGCGGCACATTTATTATATATCAAATATAAATATTGAGGACATTATGGATATCAAGGGGTCCAGTGTAAGATGCGTGGTTACCAATCGCAAGGATGCAGGTTCGAATCCAAGTGCAACCACTCTATTTTTCGCAAAATAATTACAGCAAAAATTATTTGTTTAGCAGTTATATAATAAAATAAGTTTATTTTCATGTTCAGGACAAAATAATACTTCAGATTTCATATTTGTTATTGCTTGTACAAATACAAGGCAATATTTTGTAATTATATTATGTATTATTCTTACAAAACAACATTCGTAGTTTTATAACTAACTTCTTTGGAGACTGGGTTTCCGAGAATTTGCCTTGTAAACATTCAAACATTTTTTTTTATTCTTTTACACCGAATAATGTCGGAGAGTTGATCTTACTGGACGTTGTAACGGGCGTGACGACGACCATCACGTAAGCCCCTACGAGAAACAAGGAGCCGTGTGCATGGGAGGAAGAAGACGCTACATACCGACATTCTTACATACACCCGGGACACCGTAAATTAAAAGCCGTCGCCCCGTCTTTGTCACCCTATATCTTCGATCTTTTATCTAGCCCTCCTTTACACCCGCCAGCCCGCCCGCTAACTGGACGGGGCATAAAACTTTTTATCTGGTACAACGCAGGATTGGTGAGGACGGGGGATGAGGGCGAGATGCGTGCACGTATTGGGATCCAATAAAGTTGATAGGGCGTATATTGGTGTGTGTGTGGACGGACAGGGGTAGGTGCGTCGCGCACCTTGTTAGCCCCGGTGCAGCGATCCAGTTCAATCAGGAACGGCTTTATGGGAGGGCGGGTGATCCATTCCGAAGAACAAAACGCCTATGGTCGGACGGTGAAATACAGCCCCTTAGCCGTCTCGGCTCCTGGGTTTTTACGAGCAGCCCGAGTTTCTGACGACGGTTGGTCCGAAGTCACCTGTGCGGACGAAGGTCAGGACATGACCTCCTGCTCTTTGCTCTTTGCCTTCCCCGCTCACGATAGCCCGGAGACGAAGACGTTACTAGATCCAATACAAAAAAAACCATACATTACGTGGGTGTACGAAACCAAAAAAAAAAAAAATTCTTGGGATAGTATATATTGAACACAAAGCGGAACTTCAAAACTGAACTTGCTACTATAAACATAAGTGCAGTCTAATGCATCCCGAAACTGCCACACAAAACATGCACACTGTGTTTATACGCATGCATAAATGCTCGCTGTCTTCGTTATTTAGTCATTGGTAACGGCCAAACTTTCTCCTTTGGCACAGCTATTCATATGGGATCTAAACATTTTAATCGGTGAACCTGAATATAACTAGGGGACCGCGGTGGCCGAATAATCAGACCATTTGCCTTCCACCAAGGCGATCTGGGTTCGATTCCCGGCGGCGTCGGTTCCACGCGTGGGAATCGTGCCGGACGTTGTCGGTGCGTTTTCTCGATGTGCCTGCCCCACACTTCATTTTCGATCGTTTATTCGACGCATAATCTCAATTGTTACAATCTTTCAAGGTACGGATGGCAGAAGTCAAGGTGCCTGCTCTGGGAATGTGATAACCCCGCCATGGAGTAAGCCATATTCCATTTAATTTTACCTTGGAGGTTTACAGCAGCTGACAGTTTTTTTTTTATTCTGAAATCGACTACGAATACTGTATTCAGGGCGTACGAGTAGTTTGTCATAACATGACTTATTTGAGACACAAGAGATCAGAGCGAAATTTTAATTTGTCGTAAAATTATTTTTGTAATAAATCATAAAATAATTAACATTATAACCGTCGGAAGTTGTGTTACATAGTCAGAATAGCCAACGTTTTACATTACCAACGCTACAGTAGACTTGAGATCCTTTTCAGTGATTGGGTTGTTGTTAGTTAAAACAATACTGATGATTTTAAGAGATTGCTGAATTAAACTCCAGATCCACGTTGAAACGCGATGATTTCGTATTGATTACAGTTGAAACAAACGTTTTGTAGTCAAAACTTCCACCAAATACATTTACGCTTGGCGAACAGAATACACGCGATAAAATCTGTCGGTGTAGCAGATACGACGTGAAAAAAAAATGAAGCCATCAAAAACATTGTCGAACTGATGCGTGACAAATGTCACGTGAGATTACAGCAGTTATTATTTGTCGGGAGCTGTTTGTGACAGTTACTCGTGCTCCGATGCCGAAAAGAAGACGCGATATTACTAACACGAATAAAAATACCAATCGCCAAATCCGGGCCATAAAGTCAAACGAGCAGAAAGAACACTCAAATTAATGATATTCAGTATCTCTAATTGATGGACGCGTTTGGAACATCTGCCCACATGCTAATTAATGCTTCTTGATGTATCATTTGCCAGAACATATCAACCGTGCGAGATGGCACAGTTATAATTGTATGCATTCTGGATGACCAGGGTTTCAGTCCAAGTTCGTCCGTCTTTATTTCAGTTTCCCACTCCCCCCCCCCCCGCCCCGAAATCACGGTCCCTAATTACAGGCCACGGCAGATTCTTTACCAATCTCCTGTCTGAGCCGATGCCTCCCAGTGACTTCCACGAGACATTTTCTCCTAAACCCCGGTACACACTCTCCGTAACTCAGTACAGAATTCCGTGCAAATTTCTGTGCAAATAGCACCTACTCTGGTTCCAGACAGAATTCTGTACCTAATTTCACAGATAGAGCACGTCCCATTTTTTATTGTGGAATATGAACTCGCGCATGAACAATGCACACTTTCGGCCACGATGCATGCGAAGTACGCATACAGGGTTTCCAATGTAATTTGAATAGAAATAAAATTCTTGTTTCCTGCAAAACATTGGATGCCAAAGTTATCAAAACCTAAACAACACAAGATAGTGTAACTTATTTGGGAATCACGTGTGTTTCTTGTTTGTGAAATAGTTTTCGGAAATTCTACGATTATACCTAATGTATTATAGCAACCAATGTCACAAATATATTTTTCTTCCTTATGCACCGAAAGTTGTTACTAAGCAGTGGTAATGTGTACGGAACACAAGACGTTTTGTCTACATAATTCTGGTATAAAATCGGTATCGATGTTTATGTACAGAAATAAGTAACGAATTGAGTAGAAAGTTAATGATAGTGTGTACCGGTCTTATGAGCAGATCAACACACAGAGAAGAGAAGAGGGGGGGGGGGGGCGGTGTTCGAGGGGTCAGACATCTCGCCTCCCACCAAGGCGATCCGGGCTCTATTCCCGGCGGGGTTGGTCTCCGGATTTTCGCATGTGGGACTCGTGCAGGACGATGCCGTTGGTCGGCGGGTATTCTCGAGGATATCCCGTTTCCCCCGCCCTTTCATTCCGGTGCAGCTTCATACTCACCTCATGTCACCCCCCCCCCCCACTAGCGCTGAAGACCTCGCTGTTAAGCGCTGACCAAAATCTCTCACTCACTCATACCGAGAGAGGATGACGTAATCATTGGCCGATGGTACAGGGTATACTTCAGTGTTTTCTGCAACAGCTGTTTACTTCTTAATTTTACACTTCAGCTAATATAGGTTTTTGCGAAAAGTAACCTGCTTCCATACATATTTTAACAGACATTTTTAAGGACACTGTTATGATGCAGACGTTATTTCCACAGGTTGAGGTTTATTAAATTTTTCCTCTGTCTTGTCAACAAATCTGATTTCCAAAGTATGAAAGTTACTTTCATAGGGTTTCAGGGTATTCACCAACGAATTTCACATAAAGTCCGTAGCTAGAAAAAAAAAACACGACAGTGATTTCACTTAGCTCAATGGATAATTTGTTGCAAAAGGTCACGTAATTTTACGCACACATTTTCGTAAGTTTAATGGGCGTGCGGAAGTTTCTCATGAATGATAACATTACTAGATGCAAAGAAAATTCGTGGGTTAACTGTTCTGTGGACAATCCTCCAAGTGTATGTTTGTGAACGCAATGAGACAACACATGCTCATTGGCTGCACGATCGAACAGTGATAACTACATTATTTGGTACGCATTTAACATTTTTTTTTAATTATTGGCTCAAGACCTTCCGCGAGGTGTCACATTAGTCTAAGGGCCGGCTGTGAAAAGGACACAAACGAACAGTAACTTGAAATCTAGCCTGTGGTCAAACGAACTCGCAAAATTTTCAGGTCAATGTACATTACCCTTAATTTCCGTCCCTTTCCCAAATCCGACGGCACGATGTGAATGGTTCCTGCTGCGCACGCCCAGAGCGTGGAACATTGCACACAGAAATATGAACTCTTAATCGCGCCGCATACCCCACGCTTCAAATGCGTTGCAGTGTGTTCGTTAACAGTTTTTTTTCTACGAAAATATTCCACGTGTACCCATTTGCCAACGTACGAAACGAAAATAAACTACAGACAAGGTCGGAACATCATTGTTAAGACACCATTCTCATTAAAAACACTGTTTCTAAGCCCTCTAATGTTAGCTGAAAACGGCCTTTTCAGACTGCCGTACTTCAAAATGTAGGCTACTAACCGGATATATGTGGAACTCAGATTGCGACTTGCACTGAACTTAGTTGCAGACGTTTCGTCGATAGAATTATATGGTCACCGCTTAGTGTCTCATAGTAAAAACGGTTCGACGGGAAGCTGGTACGCTTGTTCAGCGCATGGATCGTTGAGGTGATGCGGCCTTTTATGCGCGTTTCAAGTTCGCCCTTATGTCTCCGTCGTTTCTGAGCCTCTAACGCGCAGGGAGGCTGCGTTCTTTAGGGGGAGTATTAGACTATTTTGTAGTATTTTTCACTTTTTGAACCATAACATTTATTCAAACTGCATTATCAAAATTTTCTCTTCGACAAAGTTCAGGATATGTTCTTGGTAAACTACGTGACATAAATAATACTGGAATATTTCATACATTTCTCATGCAGAATCATTGCAAGAAAATTCTTGAAAGTTAACCTATAATTCTCTGACAGTTATTCTGTATGACAAATTAATGAAAGATTCCATTATTAATTATATCAAGCAGTTTACCCAAGAATGTATCCTATGCTTCGTCGAAGAGGAAATTTCGATAATACAGTATGAATAAATGTTATGGCTCAAAAACTGAAAATGCAATAAAATTGTCTAACACTACCCCCCCCCCTTTTAAGGCCTGCTTTCCAATGCAGAGCTCGTCGTTAATATTGTCTAAAATGTGCATTCTTATAAATTTGACAATACAGACAAACAAATGTTAGCATATAAAAAAGCGGAAGAATCAAATGTAACCTCCTTATCCACAGCTGGTGTCCAAACAAACATCCGTCACATGTCAGCAATATTAAATTTTACATGATGCATGGAATGTACAGCTCATATTTGTTATCTCGGAGACGTTCCTAATTTAATTTTTAAGTAGGCCAAACTTTTATGAAAAAACTGAAAATGGAATTTAATATTAAGATATTTGTTCAAATTTTAATGAATATTTTGTTTTCGGACTAAACGAAAACAATTTTTTGAGATATTTGTTTACATCTTAATGAGATATTAATTTGCGAAAAATGATATTTATTTTCCTCATTTTATTAACTTCCGAGTTTCACAATTTTTATTACGAGCCTGCAGATTAAAAAAGTACTTCCTTCAGAAACAGATTTCAAGTTTGTCTAAAACAATTTCACGACTGATTAAACAAAAGAGGCCTTTTTTAATGAAACGGAAGAGAGCGCCAACTTTTTTTCGAGTAAGTTTCCATGAATAACAATCCCTCGGTTGACGAGCTGTTCAGTCAAACCTTGAAACTTGTTCCTTGTAACAGGAGAAAATTCTCCAAACGGTACGCACATCAGGGGGAAAAAAAGCCCTCCCCCCCCTTCATGATTATATGAGCTGTTTCATTTTATTATACAACAAATAATCGATATTACAGCAAGTTTGACGATCAAGGAATGTAAACACATCCTAATTCAGATTTCATTCATGCTACAAGGTCAGTGTCTACAAATCGCCCGTATTTGACGAAGCTAAAGACATTACGTCCTATGTTGAGAAACTATATGCCTAACAGAGATTATATGTTTTGCATAAATATATGTTCAATATTTTGAGGAAAAAATCAGAACGTAGGAGCATCATATTTGACCTATCGCTAGAGGTGCTGATTTATCGTGAACATTTCTTATCCCAACATATTCTTGAAAACGCTGCAGCCTCTTTCAACATACGTGACTTAATGATGATAATCCGACATGATATAATGTTCTATAAACCAATCACGAATGTCAACACTAAACTAGCAGAGTTCTCATTGGATTTATCAAATAGGGCAAAAGTTTCACGTACAGTCGATAGCCAGCAGAATAAACAAAGCTTCCGTCATGCTGAACGTACGTTGAAAACTAGCAAATCGTCAAGTTTTCCTGCGATAAATCATTATCTTTACCTATCGTCAATTCGAAATATGTAAACAGAGATCTATGTTCCTCGAAAATGGTCATCTAAATTCATTTTTAACCGAATGATTGTAATATGTTAGTTTGTGATATTTAACAGTAGCGCCTACTATAGGAGTGTATTCACACAATCGGGCTCAGAGCTAAAACTTATAAGGAAACTGGTAATTTTAAAGATAAAAATGTTTCATTTCATGTGGGGGGAAAAATAAAATATATATATATAATACTATTTTTGCTAGAAATTTGTATAAGTCAGTAATTAGCTTAAATTTTCTTAAACTAGTTTAATTAACAATTAACAAAACATTAAATAAACGTGTATGACTGTCCTCTCCTCCCAGCTTCCCACTAGTTCATATGTATTTTCTTTCTGCAACGAATAGTGCAGTTATAAACAGACATTACGTTAAAAAAAATGCATGCTTTTGTTTAGCTTCTACACAAATATCGGTGTCAAGAAACGCTACAGGACACTAGAAGATTGGCAAGCAAACATCAATTCATAAAATAAGAGGTTAGAGGATTTTTCATGCATTCAACAACGAGGTCTTATAAGAGCCAATGAAAGTGAAGTGAGGTGATTGCACAACACAACATCCATGACCGAACCGGGATTCTAACCCAGTACCTCTCGCACTGTAGACTGGCGCCTAACCGATTAAGCTACAGAGGCCGGCAACAGGACATAAAGTATCTAGTCTTGATGTACGTACTCACGAGTAGCGTTTCATCTTAGAAGAATGCTTTATCCAGAGATCACCCTTTCATGTCACATAGCGAGAGAGCATTTTCGTAATGTCTGAGCTCTTACTCTGTAAATTTGAGCGAAGTACTCTTTCTAGCAAACTAACTGAGCATGTGAAGAAAATAACCAAAACATTTTAATGACCCTTAAAATTACTGTTGTCGAAATGTGTGATGATATCTGGAACAATGTCTGACAAACATTTGCACATATTTTGCACGTGAAGTTAACGTGCTAACGCTGAAATACTTCTTATGGTAAAATATTACTTTAAATACCGATTTAAACAAATCATATTTAATAAGTACTTTCTTTCAAATGAGTTACGAGGGAGAGAGACACAGGTAAGTAAAGGGGATATAAAGAAAAAGACTTGGAGAGTGATTGAGTGTTCTTTTTAGGGGGGGGGGATTATGAAAGGCGTCTCCCGGCCTGAAAGGAGTGTAGTGTATTTATATCAGTTTGCTCTTATGGACATCGCCTCTAACACGTGCTTCAAATTCGTCGTAATGTGCGGGGAAACACTATTTTTTTTACAAAACTATTCCACACGTGTCTGTTGTGCCAATGTATGAAAGTAAAAACAATTCGAAAAAAAAAAAACGAAATTACCATTATTGAGACTTGATACACAATGTTAATCTATTTCTAAGCCCATTAACATAGCTAAAAACGGAATTTTCTAACCGCCGTAGTTCAAAATTTGGGTTTCATATCTGCTTAGTAGTTATTGGCAGCGTATCTTTGTCTAGAAGCGTCACATATTTGACTGAGCCAATCAGAACAATGTTACTGCTGCACCACACGTCTGTGATTAGCGGTTAGCACTCGGAGACGCTGAGAGTTAAAAACATCAAATAATTTACCACGAAGCAGGGTTGCAGGATTGCACGTAAAACATAGAAACAAGTTTGTGCAAAAATCTTTTCGCGCAAACTATCTGTCCCTATACACAGTAAAATTTTTTTTGTACTTTTACAAAAAGGTTTTTTTTGGAAACCAGTTTCCAAAAACGTTTTTTGTAACACTACGAAAATATTTTGTAAAATTTATAAAAATCGTGTACATTTACTAATTTCTTTGTATATTTACATACATTTCTGTAAATCTGCAAACATTTTGTATATTTACAGCTAATCTTTGGTTCATTTTACAATAATTGCTTGTAGTGTTACGAGCATTTTTTTTGGAAACTAATTTCCAAATTTTCTTTACGAAAGTACGAAATGTTTTGTAAAATGTGAAAGGTTTCCTAGGTTTATTTTGTTTCAATTCGAAAAAATTTGCTCATTAGCATTATTTTACTAGTTACCAAAGTTGTTTACGATATTTATAACCACTATAAAAGGTTTCTGACATCTTACTTTTATAATCTGACTGATAATGTTCTGATATTACGTTATAAAAATTTCCTTGTAAATGTACAATTTTTTTTTTTTTACTGTGACACTGCCAAACGAGTCAGGTCTAAATTAATTAATGTCCTAAATTTTATAATGTGGATTTGCACCTGTAATGAAAACGAGTTAACATGTTCGTGAAAAATACTTCTATTCTGAAAGTAGCCAGTATTCGAAATACATGCGTTTTGTTAAGTTAAGAAAACTTTGTTTTGGTTTTAATTGATTTCTGTTTGTGAGGCTGATCCTCAAAACGTAAAATGATGGTTTAGGGTTTTATGGACCATTGAAAGGGCCTGCATATCGCCAATAAACATTTCCCAATTTTCAAAATTCATAGTATCTGACTACATTATAATATATGGGTTACTATGCTGGTTGAAAAGGCCGTTATACTTTTTACGTTCCCGTGAATATAATCTACGCAAGGTGGAGAAAAAATCAGGCGTTTTTACCGAAAGTTGAGGTAACGGACTTTGGTGGGAGAAGGAAAAGAAAGCCGGGTGGAAGGGGTTGGGGTGTTTGAATGGAGGAAGTGTGGTGAATTCACCCGGGAGAAAGAACCGGAGGGAAATTAAATTCTATCGGATTTAGAAGGGAAAACCTGGCGAGAGCATGGGAATTAGATTGGGTAGAGAACGTAACGCTTCGCGGCTTGTGTGGTTCGCGGCGGTTTGCGGTGTTTGTTGTAGACCTTCGTTGCCCAAGAGGAGCTGTTAAACAGTGAGAGGAAATCACGTGGACAACAACCTATCAGTCACCTTCCAACACCAAGAGTTTGTGGCGTCAACCATCTCCAAACCATTTGATGCAACGACACTGTCGAACATGTAGAATGTCTTAGGAACTGACGATGCGTGGATATGTTCCAGAGGAATCAATACTGAGCAATGACTATGCACAACTCGGAGACGTCTTTGGAACTATTAGACGGTAGGTTCTGGTAAAAATCCAAGTGGCGAGGAGAGGCACGAATTCATCAATAACACGATTTCATTAACAGGAAAAGTACTATTATTGTTTTATTCCTGCAGGCATATCAGCGTCACGTATTCTTGGGGTATTATTCGGATCTACCTTTGAGACACGACCACGTTTCGCCACTGGACTTAAGTCACCCAATAAGGAAGTAGGACAGAAGGGTCTCCAATTTACTACGACAAATGTCATGAATGAAGAGACAACACTCTCCATACGGACAGAGACCGTGAAAATTCTCGTGTTTGCTCATCTGTACGCTAGCCTCTAAGAATATATCCATATACAAGCAAATATCGGATACTCATTGGTTAATATCTGGCACATGACTCAGCCTGCATTCAGTTGCTTTGTTATTATTGGTTCATAGTCGTCCAAGACGTGTCCGATTGCGGAAGTGACACGAATTTACAGTTGTTTGAGTCCTAGCTTGTACTAAAAAAAAAACGCGAATTTCTACAGGGTCTTATCTACACTAATAACATTCAAAATGCGAATGTTAACTCTTTACATCATTCTGTTTGTTACATTTTCACTACTAAACCTCTGAAACGATCGCAATGAAATCTGGCATAGTGGTAGACTCAGACTTGGAGAAGGACATATGCTACCTTTTATTTTGGTTTATATGAGGAAAGGGAATGGAAAGAGGAATTTCAGAAAATGTAGCTTGGTCGCTAAAAGTAGGTTGTATAACTGTCATTATGGTAGGTTGGTAGCTAACAAGTAGGTTTTACAACTGTCATTGTTGCAAGAGCAAGCGTAGAGCTGCTTAACTCTTTGGAATTTTATTTATTTATTTCGTCTTTCATTTTGTCAGGAGTATCTTCTCATAAGTTAAAGTTAAATGTTGTTTCCTCTACTTACTCATTAGATTGCGATTAAACTTAGGTGAGATGTTCTGCGTGCGCCTGCGAAGGTTTCTGACCAAAAATTTACGTAAAAGGAAAAAAGAGGGTTGAGGGGGCTAATCGAGACAGAGAGGCAGAAAAGTGTATCCTTAAAATTATCACATCAGATTGAAAACCACACTAACGAAGTCGCGGGCAACAGCTAGTGTGGAATACATTCACACTAAAATTAGCAGACTCCGTGATAAATGGCTTGTCTTGCACACTTGCTAACACATGATGAGAGTCTCGGGTACAGACTCAAGAGCACGCCTACAATCAGAATCTTTCAGATTGTCTAGATCAGTGCTGAAAACTGACGTGCTACAACAACACCACGAATAGTAAGCTGGACAAGAAATAAACACAGATATACAGTATGCTGTTACAGTAAGGGTGCAGCGTGGGTGAATGGAGTTTAGTGCTGGCATTCGAGCCACCGAGAGGTACTGAGTGGCAGGACAGCAGCGAGTTTGTTGTCAGACAACCGGCCCTTAAGTATATGTTAGTAATATTATGTCATGCCAGTGCCTGTCCACACTGCGTACGAGACAAAACCCCTGGGCAAAAGCCTGTCCGTCTTAGTGATATCGGCGTATCGGTAGGGATGAATACCTTTAGCGTGGCTGAACTCTCCAGTAGTAATGGCGTAAAGGATTAATCCCTGTGGGCTCCACCCCTGTCGGGCAGCTGCAGCAGTGCTGGCCAAAATTTCACTTGGAAATGCGATAGTGATGCGATTGTACAGCTTCTCGCACACAAGTCCTGGTGGGCCATGGTTGGATATGTAGAGTTCACAATCTTCAACTAACAGGGTGAGGACGACTATGGGCTAGTGGTGCTTCCTGGTGTACTGGGTATAAACCCAGCGGGTTTCCTGGCCGGTATGATGTTAGTTCAGGCCCCAGCATGCTGGCAATTTGCCTTTCCCAATTGGGATTTGCGGCAGTGGCTAAGCGAAGCTTAGCATTGGCTAATACACAGCTCTGCGTGTGTCTGTTGAACCGACAGCCAGTAGCATTTCTCAGTCACACGACCTCGGTCACAGCAAAATACCCTATTAGTCGTGTCCTGCAGGTACGAGGTGCTCAGAGTGTATAGTAGGATCTAAATACTGCTCCCCTTATAATGCGATCACGGTTTCTCCACTGATCTACGGTGGTGAGAAGATGTCGAGGCTTGGAGTATCCTGGAGGAATGCCCCTTCTCTGGCGAAAACTCAGATGTATGTCATGTTACAGGGGTTAGCACGAAACACCTGATTTTATCTTTCGCTCTTCGTCGGTTGGATTCGGAGGAGTAGTGTTTGAAGATGTTGCTCAGGTACTGGTTCGCTTAGTGAGAGAAAATGTCAGGTACACAACACTTTCGTAGAAACAGTATAGGCCTTTCCATATCGAGGTGGCCAAATGTGAATATTCACAACTTGGTTTTGACAACTGAGGTACTCTCCTGACTGTTCCGGCGGCTTCCTGTCTGGCGCCCGAACAGCATGCAGCGTGTTCGGAGTTAGGTTTTTTCTCAGACTCCAGTAGACGCGCGTTCCTAATGCTTATCTACGAAAATAAATCATACTTCAGACTACTGGTGAATGTGACTTTTAAGACACCACGCACATTGAAAGCATTATTTTAAGGTTGTCAAACTTATCAGATGGTGAGTAATTGCCCGACAACTGCTGCGTTTGCAAAATCATTCTAAAATCGTGTAGACTTAACGTTTCGTGGGTGGCAGTGACGGCAGATCAGGCTTCACTTTGCAGATTTCAAGAATGCTTAGTATCTATGGGTGTTTAAAAAAATTTTTTTTTCAAGAGCTTGGTCAAGTGCCGAGAATACTACTTGCTCACTAACCAGTGACATATCATCTGGTGTCGATTACGAATTGCTGAATACATCCGCAATGGCTCTGAGACGATCATGTTTCCTAAAAAAAGTTCCACAATCAGTGCTTTAATTTTTCTATATACAGATGAGCTGGTGCCTAACCCATTACATGCACGGATAAAAATAATACCTGTTGAATATTCAAGTTTTATAACTCCAAGGACGAGTACATTTTATTTTCTACTCTCCTTTTCCTAGTTTGAAGGAAAATATGTTGCTTTGTGATGGCGCTAACACAATAAACTATACAAACAAATCAAAGTCTTCACCTACAGTTGCTGTCTTATAGTTTTCCAAAGATACGTCAACTCCACACTGCACATTTTTTGTGTCAGCATCTCTATCAGCTATCCTTGTCTCAATGCCATCAATTATCATCTTCTGAGAAGTGTTCTTGCTATCGTCATATTTTATTACTTCTGATATCTTGTTGGTAGTGTCCGTGTAGCCGTAAAAAACAGTGCAATTATTGCCGTAGTGGTTTTTACCAAACGTCACATACCGCTTGCATATACAGAAAATTTAATACAAGGCAGATTTGTTTGTTTTCCTCATTCAATTTTATTTGAAGAGTGCTAACGAGAGAAGCTCCAATCTATACTCAAAAAAGTCCTTCAAGTTCTCATCGCATGCGAATAGTTCAGCAACTCTCTTGTTGCCCGAGCCCTGTACCGGCATTACGACTCCATCTCTAGGGCCAACAATACACATATAGTGGATTCCAGCTGGAATCATTGGGCGTAAGGCCCTCTTGGCAACCTTTCTGCTACATAGTGCTTGCTGTTGCAATCATCAGTGTCTTTAACCCCCTGCACTCATCATAATAGTGAGTGTTTGTTCAGTATTATTTGTAGTGCCTGTGTTTTCAGTGTCAATGTTTTGTTTTTATCGTGTAGAGTTAGTATGATTATAGCTTGCCGTGCTGCATATCAACATTGTTACTAACATCTTATAATATGTCAAGTGTTTATTCCGAGGGTCTCCACTTTCTATACATAGAAGCTTAGTACACTTTACTCTATACACAAAGAGGTCTTTATTAACTTGTTTCTGGGCGACACAGTCTTTCCAATATCACATGCATGTGTGTTGCTTATCAACAATTATACAGGTTGTTTTACAGGTGTGATTTAAAAATGCATTTGTGTACGTAAATATTAATATCTCAATATTATTCAGTACTAAGTATTGAGCGTCAAGCCGTTGACTGTACAGTACGATGGGAACTGACCAATAAACAACAATTTTTAAAAGATAGGTTTATTGGTCCATCTCGAATCTGTGAAATTATTAATCCTAAAAAAATGAATAAGACATTTTTATAGGAAAGTTTGTCTTCTTTAATTTTGTATAAGAAGTGCTTTTTGCTAGGATAAGTGGTTACGAATGTTAAAAAAAAAAAAATTAAAAATTACATATCAATCGGTCCCTTACCCCTCGCTCACACCCACCCTCGAGGAGTTAAAAGTATGCTGTAGAGTAGGCACCAATGATTAACTGTGCCAAGTCTCAAAACTTCGGGATTTTTATATTTCGATCGACTTCTTTTGGTCTAATTTGACTGGGTTATAAAATGAAACCACCTCAGGTATTATTTACATAAACACTTTCTTTTTCCACAGCACAAAGAAAGCATTCTTTGTCTACTTATTCATAGAGTAACTGTTTTTTTTGGTGTGGAGTTATTTGTATCCTAACTTGTTTCAATGCCTAATATGCACATCTGCAGTTCTTCTTCATGGTTATTGACAACATATCTTTGTGCAGAGGGCGAAACTCGTTTTAACTGTGCTAATGAGAACAAAGTTACTGCGACACCATACGTCTGTGATTTGCGGGTAGGACCACAAGACGTTGAAAGATAAAAACATCGTAACACCAACCATGTTGCAGAAGCGCACGTGAAGCATTGAAACAAGTTGCTACAAAATTATTTATCCTCACCAAAAACAGTGGCTCTACATAATTTAATTGCAGTTAACTTAATCCAAGCTTGAAGTTGGGAAAAAACTATTATTTTTGCAACAAATAAAATAAAATCGTTCTGGAAGAAAAACGTAGTAACACCAAAGATACGATATTTGATTATTTGTTTGCTGTAAAGTAAGAATTCTTTACCGCATGTTGTGTTAAAGGAAAGGTTCTTATGGATAGAAAATATATTCATGGCAATCAGAGTTGGGCAAGTTATTCTACGGAAACCGCACAAGACAAAATTTATTTATGAATTAATTTTGATTTAACATCAATATCTAAGTTCATCTGCCCCTCTGGCAGAAGCTTGTTTTGCGCAGAAACAACAGGATGTTAGTTAAATGCGATAAAAAAAAAACAAGAGAGAGAAAGAAAACAGAGCTCTCGAAACTTTTCAAATTAAACTGCATATTACTGGTGATGTATGAAACCCCAAGCGGACTTTACCCATCTCTCATACACAACTCACCGCATTTAGTTTCCAGAAACCCCCAAAAAAATTTTTTTTTCCCCCGACAGACGAGACTTCATTTCCATCCCGCCAGAACAGAAAACATTCCCTCTGCACCTCGTTAAAATACTTGCGGTTTCTCCACAGGGAGGTACGGAGAGTTGAGAACCAAGTATGGACACTCGAATGAAATTGTAAATACGTGTCAGAAGACGTACCGCTGGGAGATGATACTGTAGTTCATGGAAACAAGAGATCCTGAGTTTGACTTTGGTTAATTCTTCTACAGGCTAGGGAGTTCAGTGACGTAAGTTCGGCAAGATTCAAATTTCCGTCGCTTAGTGCGCTGGTGTACACACGAGGTCAATTTTTGTTGTTGTCATCTCTAGTTTAGAAATTAAATTGAACAGTGAAAGAAATTTTCTGAATATGAAAGCGAGACAATTTTACTTGCGAAAAATAAGAAAGAAAACACTGGACTGATTTCTTACAGTAGGCAATTTAATCACTAGAATTTTCATGTAACCTACCCTAGCTGAAGTTACTTCCAATACCAACGCACATTTTATTTGACCCCTTACAGACTCCAGTGCAATTTGGTAACGGTCGTTTTCCAGTGCCAAACTCGTCCGTTTGAAATGACATTACCTTCCTAACCTGTAGTAGAATAAACGTTACAGTTGAGGTACTCCTCGGGCAAGACCATTTTACCGTAAGTAACCGTTTGCGTTCTCACAGCCATGGTATTACGTGTAAATTATAGTATTCGTGCAAAAAATCTAACGAATACAATTGAAGGATAGCAGTAAATGTACAGTTACAGCAAATTATAAAACAGTATTTTTTCCATCGGCTTAGTCAAGGCTGTTATGCACGTTACAGGCGTTAATGCCTTACCTAATTTTCCACGTCCTTCCCTGCGGAAATGACATGCGCACACGAGGAGATGTCGAAATTAAAGTATCAGCAATCGCTTTACTAGTATTCCTAGTGGCTAACGTTGTTGTCAAACAGCTGGTTGTGAGTTCGAGCCTCAGTTTGGGCATGGGATGTGGGATATATTCAATAAGTACTATAAACTAATTTTCAAATAAGCATGAGTCATTAAGACACCATTGAGCATAAAATAACGTTATTTTTAAAATGTAACGAAAAAGTTTTGAAAATCAAATTAAAAACTAAGACAATCTTACTCTTTAAAAGAACTTTCTTTGCCCAAAAAAATTTTTGTTCCGACAAAGAAAATTTTTTGTCCCAAATTAACCACTTCAAAGTATTTTGTCACAAATAATTTTTTTCATAGTTTATAGTAACAGTAACAAAATAAAATGCTGCTATTAGTAAAATTCAGCAGTGAGCTTTATAGCAAAGTTATGGTTTAAAACGAGTTTTATTAAAAAAAAAACTTTATTAATTTCAAAGAATATAATATCGTTATTTATAACCGGATAAAAGAAAAGAAAACAGTAACCCCGAAGCTAGGGAGTTTATGATAATTGCAGCAAAGAAAGATTTCTTTACCGCAAGTTAAACAGCCTCAAAATAATATTTATTTTTGCTTCAAAGAAAATTATATCGTCACTAAAAAAAACAGGATTTTATGAAAAGAAATAGTTAACTGGAAGCCAGGGATTTTAAGTTTTTCTTTGCAGCAAAGAAATATTTCTTTAGAGCAAGCTGAACAGTCTTAAAGTATTTTTTCTTTATTGCAAAGAAAATTATTTTGCTTTGTAGATTTTGTCAAGTTTTTCAAACATTTTCTAGAATGACGCATTTCTTTACCGCCGAATATAAAAGTGCGAAATTTATGCGTCACCAGTGGTTACAGCCACTGATGTTTGGTGCATATGTGCAACTCTATTTGACAGTTGTTGGCAGTGGTTCTTTGTGCAAAGACATCACTCGTTTGACTGTGCCAATCAGAATGTGATTCAATAAGGTTACTGCGACACCACACATCTGAAATTTGTGGGTAGAATCACAAGACGCTGAGAGTTAAATCATCCTATCAATGACAACGAAGTATAACTGTAGCAGTGCATATAAGGTGTTGAAATAACTAGGTGAAAAATTATTTTCACAAACAATTAGCAGCTCTACTAATGGTTCGTCAGGGAGATATTACTCTGGTAAAATGTTTGTTCACAAATTAGGCTAAAACTATTTCCTATGATTGCCTTTTCTACATGTCTTTTTGACTGCTACAACCAGCACATTTTATAAAATGTGTTTGGTGTTAATATATGCTTTATACCATCTAAACAAGCAATCTGACAAGTAAATTCGTTAGTAAACGTAATGGCATAAAAATTAGCTACACAGAGTACATAGAAATTAAAGGTAATACGTAACATAACGAAACCAGTACCGAAGCCTTGGTCGCGTTTCAAAGCAATCAAGTACTAGACCAGACTATATACACCATGAGCACGTGGCGCATAAATCAACCAATAACAATAGTGCTGAAGTAGTTTTATTGTAAAATTCGTTCCTTGGCACTTGCATACAACTGTCTGAAGATATACCTGCACCTGTCAGTCTAACAGCTTCAAAGACAGCTCAGAGTTCTGTATAGTCATATCAGAGTACCGCTTCCCTTAAACAAATCCACTCCTTGCCACTGCATCGTGCTTTGTAACTTAAGGTGCTAAAAATATTTGATGCCTAAACGTCAGGCAAGATTATCGTGAAAATTGGTTCGCCTAAACTATAACTGTACTTTTCTAAAGTAATATTATAGCACAACAAGAGGAAATTGTGCTCGGCACAACATATTTATTGAATCAACTGAGTTAGCGTGATTCAATAACACACACACACACACACACGTATATATATATATATAAATATATATATATATATATATATATATATATATATATATATATATATATAAAGAGTTTTCGTGTTGACTTGAAGAAAATACAACGCCGGCCATCCTGATTTCGGTTTTCAATGGTTTCCCGAAATGGCTCCAAGCGAATGCTGCGGGGTGGTTCTTTAACAAATGTCATTGCCGACTCCTTTCACATTTCCTGTCATTGTACCGAGTTGTGTGGCACCGTCTCAAGTGACTACGCTATCGACGAGAAGTAAAGCCCACTTACCTACCTACCTAACTGTAATGAAAGTTGTTGCTATACACGGTATGTGAAATGTATTACATTATTGCCTGACTTCTAAACAAACAAGTTTAGGAACTTACTTTTGACTGTCTGCTAAAGGACTTTAGGTGAGCTACCAAGGATTCACTGGAAGCAATCTTATATACTTTCTTAACACGCTCATACATCTGTGTTGTATGTTTCCACATTGTACAGGAGGATGTTTCAGAAATACTTTTACAAGCTTGGAGGGTGGGTTCTTTACGCCAATACAAGAAATAAAGTCCATATAAACATAGGTCCGGTGTGTACGTGTGTGACGAAGTATGATGTCATTTCGAATTTTTAACGTGAGTTTTAGAGTTCACGACAGGTTCACCTATGCTAATATCAGAAACTTACAGTAAATGTTCGAAATTACGTCATCTTGCTTCCTCGCTTACATGCGTACGTCGGATCACGCACTGTCGCACCCTATCAAATACTCCCACATTCGCCATAGGATACAAATGAGGGCATCAACATACTTGTATCCATAACGCCATTATATTATCCAAAATTACTATTACTACTGGATACTTTGCAACATACTGAACTAAACCTCCACTAATACTAAAAAAAACTAGGGCTTTTCTGACGTATGTTTGTATGGAATTTGTTTATTTTATTGTTGTAAGAAACCCACACTCCAAGTTTGTAGAAGTAATTTTGAAACAGCCAGTATATTACAGTGATTTATATCATGTCACCTAACATCAAATGGCACATATGTTAGTATTTAGTTTGAAACAAACTAGTTTTCTTTTCCGCTTATGCGTACATTTCTAGTAATTTACTTCGTGGAAAAATACGAGAAGTTTGGTTCATGTAGCGTCCGTATGTAACTCGAATTTCGGTGGAAGCAGGGTCGGTCCCAGACGAGTTCGATGACGAGGCCAGTGTGGTAGAATTGCGTACAAGATACGGGTGACGAGAGACGGAAATGGGTGAAGAATTAGCAGGAGATTTTCGGGGAAAGGGGAAGAAGGTAATTTTTTTCTCAGTTGTCTGCCATATTCTTTGATGGCAAACGGCAGCGTAGTGTTAATGTGAACTAATTTTGCTTTTCAATATTTGTTCGAGATAAGATTTTAGTGTAAATAACCTTCTGAAAAAGCAATCGATTTTTTAATTAATTAACCATATTTTCGGTACATAAATATTCTAAACTTAATTAAGTTACAGTAATAAAGGGAAAATCATCTAAGCAAAAAAGTTATGACAACGTTTTCCATGATTGGATTTTCTCAGGTCGGAGAAATAAGTCAGAAAGCAAAGGTGCATAACAAGACTTTTATTATTTTTATTTACATTTTTGTACCAATAACCGGCACACTTTCAGGTTACAAAAATAACCACAGTTTTTCTGCTCTATTTTTTCTTCATGAAACAACCGTGGCCTATTGTCAGCACTGGAAGTGTTTTCCCGGTTTTAAATTTAAGGGTAGGTATTAAAATTTTTAAACGTATAGAAACCATTTTTAAACGTATAAAAACTTAATTGATGTATTTTGCCTTAACGTGATGAAGAACATGTTTGTGTAATGTATCTTTGAAAACCAATACATTTATACTGAATCTTCATAACTTGGCAGTCGCTTAAGTGCATATCATTGTCACAAAAAATATTTGTCAAGTTTGTTTAGTCCTTGGACGAATAAATATTGAATCTTTAATAATAGAATTTTAATTGTCGATTACCTAAAAATACACTACCTTGTTTGTTAATATGCCAAACATATTCAGGTGTCACCCAGTTTGCTATGCATAACCACTTTAAATAATACTCTATATTTATTAAATGACTTTAAAAAAATCGTTATCGTTATTTCGTGAAGTGTATCGAATTTTGCTGACAGCTGTTTGTAGGAGCTACGTGAGCATGAAACCACCGTGTTGGGGTAGGAAGTGAACGGGGGGAGAATAGGTGAAGAGGAGGGTGGGTAGAGGATCGAGGTGAGGTATACTGGTCGCGCTGCAACCGTTAACGAGCGAGCAGCAAGGCGCTCATTTGACAAATGATATGACGTCAGTGGTAGAGCAGAACTTGACATGGCTTAGACGTCAATTAGCAAACAACCTGAAACTTGACTGCGCGCACTATAGCGCACAATGCAACCACTGACCTGCGGCAATCGTATTGCGTCGCTGTCAGATCACAGAATATTTAGTAATACAGAAGTGAAACAGCTGGCAGTACGGTGAACTCAGTAACACACGCCAACAAAATGGCATCCCTGGCCAGCAACATGGCGGAAACACCTACCGCCAATCAGCGTCAGGCAGCCGCCTTGCTAGCGGGCAGCCTGGCCAATGGGAAACCTGTCATATCATGTAGGAGCCAAACATACACGGGGCTGGTATCAACAGCCTCGGGCAGCCAATAAGAGGCGAAGTTCGCACTATCAAATGAGCCGACACGTCATTTCACGTCTATATCACAGAATATTTAGGAATACAGATGTGAAATAGCTGGTAGTTCGGCGAACTCAGTCACACACGCCAGCAAAATGGCGTTCCTGGCCAGCAACATGGCGGAAATACCTACCGCCAATGAGCGTAAGGCGGCTGCCCTGCTAGCCGGCAGCCAGGCCAATAGGAAACCTGCCGTAACATGCAGGAGCCAAACACACACGGGGCAAGTATCAACAGATTCGGGCAGCCAATAAGCGGCGGAGTTCGCAATTATCAAACGAGCCGCCACGTCATTTCACGTCTGTATTACTATTTAGTCTGTGTTTATGTTAATATATATCTGAGGTCAGATACTTCTCTCGTGACTTACACGAGCTTCTTAACAAAATTCCGATCAGTTATGTATAGGAAAAAGAAAGATTAGCGAGTTCGGTGACTCACGCCTTAGAAGCATATGTCCTGTACATACTCAAGCTCAGTATATTTGTTCAATGTCCGCTGTTCCAGTGTCGGAGCTTCAGTGTACACATGCCAGTGGAGTCTTAACATGTTGGAAATGGAAACCGCGAAATTAACCTTGCCTTAGTTAATTAACATGTTAAAAATTGGTGGATGCTGCATGTAGACTTTCTCGGGTACTCCAGTTTCTCCATCCTTTCATTCCTTCGCTAATCCTTGCTTACCTTAGGACGCGCTCACCAGCTGACTAGCGTTAGCGAAAATTATAGATTTTTATCTTCAAGTTATTGCGTTAAAAAACGTGAATTAAACTATAAAACTCACAATAATAGTGTTTATAATTGTATCACGCTGCCTGCAGATATTTTACTAAAATTGTCAATTGGAAGAATACTCTAGCATGCCTTACAAAGTCTGTTCAGACAATAGTTGATGGTTTGAATAATCTTAGAAGTGATGAAAAATATTCATCTATATTTAATGATTGTACTCAGAAGATTGAAGAGCTTGATTTGAAACATTTGTCACTTCCAAGACTTAGCAGACTACCAAAATGATTTGATGGAACAGTTGAGTTCACTGACATGTATGCTAGCCTCCAAGAATATATGTGGACTGAAGTAGACAGATCTGTTCATTGACTGCTCGCTGACACTGTGACACGCGCCTGAATTTATCTACATTTTTATTATAGATTCGGCGACTTCATGTAGATATCAAATAAGTCAAAGTTCAGTTGTGAAAGTGACACGAACTTATAGTTGTTGGCGGTATAGCTTGCGCCCAAAAGAAAACGCGAATTTTTCAGGTCCCTAATTGCTTTTTTCATTTGGGTCCTACAACTATGAATTTATATATCTTTCACAGCTGATTACACACTTGCTTTGACGTCATGTACAGTACAAAACTGAGTAGTACTGATTGATATGCAAACCGGAGAACCACAGGTACAACACAGAGCAAATATCAACAATAATTCGCCAGGTGCTAATGTCGGCAGCAGTAATATTTCTACTGTTTCTGAAGTCACGACAGATTAATTATTGTATTAAATTTTTAAAGTTGGAAGAACGTAACCTAAACGCATTATATGTTTGAGGATTAAAGGTTGCTAATTTTCACTATAAGGTTCATATGTAACAAAAATATATATGCAAATCCTAACATTTAGGTCATTCTTCGCCACTAAGCTTTATAACCGGACAACTAGCTACATACAAATAACATTTCATTTGGAATGGTTAGATAAATATTTAAAACGTTATTTGAATAAATATTTGGCAGATTATTGGCCCATAGATAATGCAATTTACGATAACATTTCATATTTTTACTGATATAATCTAAATATGATCATAATAGAATACCCGTTCAGGTTTTGTAAAAAAAAAAAAATACTAGTATATTCAGATAAACAATAACGACATTTAAAAGTCAAAGTTGTAATATACAAGCTGTATTATGTGAGAAATAAAATTTTTACAGTATTTTCACAAAATCGAAGTTTACTGATAAACTTTCTCAGGTAAACATAGGTGTGCAATAATTCTTAGAGTTCAGTTCAGACCCGCTTTGCTCCTATCAACAGATTTTTGAGAGACCGGCAGATCAGCGACCGAACAACTGCTAAAGGCAAGATAGTCGCAGGGTAGCTAATTCTTGCAAGATAAGTTTAACCATAAAACAGTTTTGTTTTGTGGCTACATACTTTTGTAATCGCATGTTCACACACGTGCACGAACACTTTCATGCAATGCAAATTCTGTTCATAAACCTCTTCTGCAGACTTTAGTTGCTAACGTGGAAAAAGTATGTGGGTACAGGAAGGAAGAAAGGGAACGGAATCATTGTTTGTCCTGCACATAAACATCACGGAAACAACCCAGCAGTGCCAGCGGCATAAAAACTTTGACATTTGATTCTCGGGGTTATATACATGTGAACTGAGAAGGGTTCAGTTTTCCCCGTCAACCATTTCTGAAGCAGACGACTGCGTCTCCGAGAAGAATCTCTGTAGACGGGATTCCTCGAGTACATGACGGCGTGGGCGACGGATAAGGGGGTTGCGTGAAAAGGGAGTGAACTAAAGACACGGAGGAGGAGGAGTAGGAGAGAAGGTTAGGATGGGAAAGTGAAGAGGAGGTCGTGTCTGTGAACCCCGCAGAAACCTCTCGTTGGTCGGGTCGAGCCCTCAGGCTGAACGTAGATTCCCAAAACTTGCAAAACACGAGCGGAAACAAAGGACATGGGGAGGGAAAGTTTCGGGGACAGGAAGTCGACGGGATTAGATTTTTCCATGCAGAGGAAGAAGGAAATGAAAAAGAGAAACTGATCGCAAAGGACTCGAGGTGGAATAACAAAAACAAAAATAAAAGTGTGTGTGAGAAAGACAGAGACAGACAGAGAAAGAGCTTGGAACTGGAGTCCCAAGTTACGTTACCGCTAAGTTTTTTTATTAGAGCTGGCTGTGAAATTTTTATAAAAAAGGCCTCGTTGTACTTTTGACTGTGTGTGTATAAACTATTCTTGAGTGGATTTGAGGTGATTATACGGGAGTCTACAAGCTTAACATACGCGCTTAATTACTACTAAACACTGCTTCATTACGCGAATTAATTTTAAGACAATCCAGAATCCAAAGCACGCGTATTTATTATACGACTGCATTTAAATTAAAATTACCTTTGCAGAACTTTCGGCCAATTAATAGGGACCATATATTTTGGATGGAAATATTTTTGCACCAACTTTTTCATGCCTTACTTGGAGTATTAGACAGTTATATTGTATTTTCAGATTTTTAGCCATAACATTTATTCAAATTGTAATATCAGAATTTTATCTTCAACAAAGCATAGGATATATTCTTGATAAACTGTTTGACACATAATAATGGAATCTTTCAATAATTCGTCATGCAGAATCATTGCAAGATAATTTTTGAAAGTTAACCTACAATTCTCTTGCAATGATTCTGCTTGATAAATTAATAAAATGATTCCATTATTATTTATGTCAAGCAGTTTACGAAGAATATATCCTATGCTTTCGTCGAAGAGAACATTTTGATAATCCAATTTGAATAAATATTACTGCTCAAAAACTGAAAATACAAAAAATTGTCTTAACTCCCTCTCAAATGCACATCTGCAGCTCTGCTTCGTGGTAATTGGCAGCGTTGTCTTAGTTCAGAGGCGTTGTTCATTTGACTGTGCCAGTCACAATACGGTTACTGAGACACCATATGTCTGTGATTTACGAGTAGACCCTCCAGACGATGACAGTTGAAAACAAACAAATGCCTTCCAATGAGGAGACAAATAAAGAAAATCCTTAAGGGCGCTGCCTACCTCGGAGCCCTGGCGGAGAAAGAATAGGGATTTATATGCTGAATTATTTTCAATAGTACTCGGTCACCTTTTGTGATATTGCTTACGGACGAAAACCATTTTCTGCGCCGAGAAAAGTAGAATATTGCTACGTAAAAAAAATTCAGAAAATAAATTATGAGTAGCCATTTTCGCGTGTTTTTTGTGTGTAAAAATGCTTATTTGGCCACAATTTTCAGGGTATTGAAAAAAACTTCCTGAACGATCCATACCAATGCATGCGGCACCGAGACAAACAAAGAAGTCGGTAGTGGTACACATGTAACTTCAACCGTTACTGAGCCAGGTGGAAAAATCATTTAACCTGTAAACTCTATGCTTGCTCCCGCCGTGGCTTCGCGGTAGGCAGCGCCCTTAAGAAATAAAAAAGCTTTGTCGGTAGGGTGCATGTTGCCTCATCTCATATGAAGACACGCTGAAGATAAGTTTCTCTACTCCTCTTTCTCTCTCACCTTGCCTCTGTCTCTTTTTGTACCCTCTGTTCGGGGTAAACTGCAAGCACGTCGCCTGTAACGTTGAGGATTGTTTTACGGGCAGGATCGTTCAGGCACGAAAGTCTTTTAGTAGGCACTTTGTGAGACACAACTTTAGCCGTTTTAAGATCTGGCACAGAGGGTTATATTATTAAGCGAGGTTGTTAAATTTTTTTTTACAAAGGCTTGTCGATAAAACGCGAGAAAAGACGGGTTTAATAATTTGACACCACTGACATTTGTTTTCTTCTTAGAGGATGATTTTCTACACCCTCGCAGTGTAGTCTGCTTTAAAAGTTGACGAGACGCGGAACGAACTAGGTGTAGAAAATTATCTTACTCCGTTTATACTTTTTCGTCACTTTTGTATCCACCCACCTCGTTCAAAATTCTTTAACATTACCATGAACCGTATTGATCTGTATGCGTGACAAGATATGCTTAAGGATACTGACCTACTGTGGGAAAAGTTCATAGTTTGCTCGATTTCGACGCAATATGCATACGTCTGAGGTTCTTTCATCATTAAGAAGTTTGCATTAACATGTGCTATTGAAAAAATATGACTCACAACAGATAAAAACGTTTGTAATATGTCTCCACACAGTTAAGACGCTTCAAATATTTGTCCTATCATATAAAACGCGTGAACACTTCAATGTTTTGACAAATATGTGATACTTACCATTTTTGCGATATATCAGCCTCTCTAAAGACACTGTTAAAATGTGTTAAAGGTAAAATTGATCTAATATTGCTCAATTCCTTGATTTTCTGCCAGTTTAACAAAACGCAGACGAACAATGTTCCCACTGCGCAAGGATCCATCGCTTTGTAAGTCGACGTATAAACCAGCTACCCACTGATGAATCCTTCCACACTCTGCAAGTTATAATGTCCTATAGATTATTATAGGCTAGTAAGTTTTTACATTAAAGTATTTTTATCTGCATTTAAAATTCACCTTGTGGGCATATATTGTTTATGCTTTTAACCTACAGAATGATGCCACATATAGAGCATATATGAACCTATACACAGAGCTCCACGCATGAATATATACGTACTGTACATACAAACACAAGATATTGTGTAAGGTATAAAGTGAGTTCCACACACAGCAGCTGCTCGGCGCAACCTGAATACACCATGCTGCAAAGCAAATGTTTCTCGGAACAACGATGTTAATGACTGTTGTGCACAAGCCTTAGCATTTGGATGAGTTCGAATTGTTAGAACCGTACTTCAGGTCGCCAAGTTATGATAGAGTAATTTTAATGGCTGATTTAACGTTATGGCAGGGTCTGCCGCAATTTTCATCGCCATGTTTTATTTTTATACATGTACCAGTTATTTTCTTTTTCTTGTTTTAGACATAAAATGTGACAAAATTTGGCTCTCATGATTTTTTTTCTCTAATAGTTTTCGCGCAATGGCTTGTTGAAGTGAAATTTGCGTGTTTCCATTGGACGACACTAAAACCAACTCACTTACCAAAGTGAAAAAATTCACAGTGACTAACGATGTTATATATAGGCTACAAAATCGGCTATGTTAAAAAACAAAATAAAATAATTTCGTATTTAAAAAAATTATTGAATTTTTCAAATTTTTATTTTAAATTTCAACATTTTTATTTAAGTGAAAAAAAATATTATTTGTTTTTACGTACGTGACATTGTAGCCTGTGACGTATTTATCCACTGTGAATATTTTCAGTATGGCATGTCAGTTATAGTGCAGTCCTTAAAACGAAAACACGCAAATTTTTACTTTAACAGGCCGATACCCGAAAACTATTAGAGATAAAAAATTTCGTAAGAAACAAATTTAGTCACATTTCGTGTCTAAAATAAGAAGAAAAAAAGTATCTGGTACAAATGAAAATTCAAACATGGTGATGAAAATTGCGGTATAGACCGCGCCTTTAACTTGCCTGAGGGCGCTGCCAACCACTGAACCCTAGCCACAGCAATGTTAGGTAATGACATGTTAAACGTAATTAGCTGTGGCCGAGTACTTATTGAGCCTACATATACAGAGAAAAATGTTTGGTACCATCAAAGCTTGTATATTGCGAAACAAGTGTGTATTTGTTTCAACAAAATATTTTTTTGCCGAACAATATGTAACACGCGCCAAATGTGGACGTTGTTGTTCCAACAAAAATATATGTTTAACTGGACAAAATAAACCCTTTTGTGAGAGAAATAAATTTGCAACGCTACAAAATATTTTGTTGATTTAAGTTTTATGCTCTTGTTTGGGCATATAAAAACGTATATATGGTTGGCTGGACAAAACCTTTTTCTTTGTGTGTATGTCAGGACTGAATTTTTTTTTATTTTAATTCCTTCGACAATGTTTTCCTCTTATCATGCAGAATTTTTTTGTGTGTAAAGCGATATCGTGAAAGTAAATGCTTACGTTTTTTTATTTAAATGTCTTCATAACATAAATGCTGTATTAATTATTTAAAACGAACGTTACGTAGGAAATAGGAAGTGCGTTAACAGTTCTTTTAAGATCATATTTTCAACATATCTTCACTGTTGTTATATGTGTAATCGTAATCCGGGATAAATTATTTACTACTTTCAGTCTGTCAGTAAAGACAGATAATAGTCAGTTCACATAAGTTTAAAATAGTCTGTTAAGTAACGCTTTATGTCTCCTGGCTCTGAATTTTAATATTAAGTTACAAAAATTAGTTACAAGCAAGTAAACATAAACTCTAGAAAACTAACCCCTTAACAGCTCAAGTGAATACTGCGAGTCTAATGCTGACTCAACGCCTAATCGGATTGATCACGTGTGAACAGGAATTACGAACATGGCCACTGTTCACGGACAGTGCAATATCGTGTGAATATCTTATCACAACCTCTTGCATTCGTGATACTTACTGCGTATTCGTAAATTCCTACTGTAATTTATGACTTCCCGTAACTTAAAAATACTGACAAAATTAAGCTGACCATAGACGCATACATGATGGCACACGAAGAAAAGCTGAAATGAATGTTAGCTTTGATAAAGACCTGTTCTCAAATTAGGGCATACAGTCTTGTTGACAGCGACGTCGAGATGTAACCAATGGCTTAGACGGGAAACAGGAATGGAATCGACCGTAGCCTATAGTAAAGAACCATTCGAGCATTCGCCTGAAGCGATTTCCATATACCATGAAAAACAAACATCAGGATGGCCGAAGTCGGGATTTGAAACTAGGTCCTAATATGAGCATTCTCTCTCTTTGAATTATTTTGAAAATATCTACGTTTCTTCTCACAATACGTAATGCAGGACGAAAAAAGGGTTATTCCACATTTATATTACAGTAGCATAATATTTACTGTTTCAAACGAGAAAGACATCTAAGCTACAAGTATTTTAAAGTAATATTCTTGTATTCGTTATATTTTCAGAGTTAAGCGAAGGAACCGTATTACAAGCCATAATAGAAGTTTAATTGCTGTTCTATTTTAAATCCCTTTTAATGCTGCACATCACTGTTCTCTTCTATAAGTATTTGCTAAATCGTTTCCAGTTGATCAGAAACAAGTATAAAAGTAGTGAAATAATCTCTTGTTATTAAATTATACTGGCACCAGCCAGTTAAAAATATGTTTTTGCTCATTAGTTTATGTTATTCACACTGAAATCTCAGAATAAGCTACCTAGCAATATTTAAAATAGAACTAATATTTCCGATTAGTAATCCGACTACTAGAAAAATTATCTCTTCTGTGCAACAGTCACAACGGTTCGTGTAGGTACTCGGTAGTATTCGTAGTTATTATTCGTAACTTATCTTCTTTTTAAAGATTTTCAGCATTTTATTCACTAGTTTACTTTTATATACGTTTTTATTCTGAAACACGACATATATGTTGTAAATGTATTTACCATGAATATGTGAAATCGTTATACATACGTTCTTCGTTTAGTGCATTCGTGGTCAAATGTAAGAAAGGACGTATGCCTTGATTTTGCAATGCATAAATAAGTTATTATTAGACATATGCAAAATTCGCGTTATCATTTGGTAGTAACTAAACTTCACTTCCCTATATAAAACAAAGCATTATCTGCGATTAAATTGACCACGAACTTTCATGTTTTGTAATCTACGTGTGTTGCGTTTTTACAGAGATTGGCCTCTCTATCGTGTAAGCATTCTCTGCGGCAAGTTACGATGATATCGGCCATCAGTGGGAGACGTCTAACGAGCCAATAGTCACTTGGAGTCTAGTCAGCTGCAAGAAAATAACGCAAATTTTGCATGTCTCTAATAATCAAAAATAGTATATACATGCATGGATACATACCTACAGCACGCGAGGACCAGACGTTTTGGAGAAAATATTTTTGTACCAGTTTGATTCAATGCCTTACGTGAACATCTGTACTTCTCCTTCATGGTTATTGGCCAAGTGGCTTCGTACAGAGGCTTACTTATTGGACTGTACCAATCAGAACAAGGTTTAGCTGCGTCACCACACGCTTATGATGTGCGGATAGAACTATAAGACAACGTTGTAAAATGCTTTCTTATTATGTATACTGTGGTTAAGTGTAAGACAAGGCGACTTCGCCTTAACTTAGCCACATAAAAATTAAGACAAATAAATAAAATAAATCACTGCAGTGCAGATGTGCACGTAAGACACTGAAACAAAGTGGGACGAAAATATTTTCGCGAAAATTTCCTGTTCCTAGTCATTAGACAGCTCAGTATTCACAATCTCACCCCCGCCCCAAAGAATTCTTGTATAATTGTTCAGGGCAGTGCCAATCCGAGGTTTGTAGACGCCCAAAGGAAGATTTTTCTTGTCTGTCGCCACCCACTTCTTTAGAGCGGCGGTTGGCGCAGTTGCTAGAGCACTCGTCTTCCATAAAGGTTATCCGGGTTCGATTCCCAGTGGGGTCGGTCCCCGCATGTGGGAATCATGCTGGAAGATGCCACTGGTCGGCGGGTTTTCTCAGGGATCTCCCGTTTCCCCCCGCCTCCTCGTTTCGGCGCTGTTACGTACATCATGTCACCTCTCACCGGCGCTAAAGATGTACAGGTTAAGTGCTGACCAAAATCTCTTCAAACAATTCTCTTCTTATCCACTACCGTGTATAAATTGATGTATTGTGAAGTTGGCCATATTGATTCTCAAGTAGAATCTGGAGAAAATAATAGTTTCTACTAGAAGTCAGACACCACGGAGTATGTAGAACGCTGTGGGCAACAAAACCCTCAGTATATACACTGTAGGAATGAGTAACTGTTAGTTACCAGAATATTACAAACGGAAAATTCAGAATTTAGATGACAGCGCACGTTCTTATGATTGATTAAATGTTTTTAATGTTTGTATTTAATTTTCATGTGCCAGCTCCTTTATATTTTTTAACCAATTGGATATTGTTTAATCACCATAATTATTAGTTTTATGGATTTTTTTTAATGTGGCACGAACTTTCAGGTAATTGATTAAAAAAAAAAATACCCATTTTAATGTCTTTGCTTGGAACGAAATAGCGGGAAAGTGATTAATTTGCTTTGTCCAGTACAATTTGCCTGAATTTTTAATAATATAGTTATTTACTCTTTATTTCACCCCTCCTCCTTCTGGGTAATGGCGATGCCACCGTTCTACGGCCCTAGAAGCAGCACTGGTGCCAGATTGCAGCTGTCACACCGCCATGTCTACTTATTACTTCAGATAGTGTCACGTGAGAATGATTTGTAGAGTTGTGGCAAGGATCCCCGCTCCCCGTCAAGGACTCAGGACTTGGACGACGTAAGCCGGTGCTACCGTAACAGAAGATACTCAACAGTGGTTTCGAGCCTCGACTCCGTATTCTAGACCTCCCCCTCCCTTCACAGCATAACCCCCCTCCCCTTCCCGGCCAGACCCTTGCTTGACTGATCTTGAGAACATGAGAATGCCATCACTACCCATTCCGCCTGTCAGGTGGTCGCGATGGAAACCCGCGGGAAGAATTTCTCTCTCTCTCTTTTTACCTCTCTCCTTTCCAGGATTCCAGCGTATTACAACGTTGAAGGCTCGGAGGTTGGCACTTCGCGAGCTCTACTGAGTAAGTATTCATCCAGGCGCCTAAAACTACCAGCGCACTGAAAAACAGTTTAGGTAAGACCAGTAGTACATATTTGTATGTATGGTAAAAGGTTATGTAAGATTAAAATAAAGTAAAATTAATTCGTCGACCAAACATACAGATGTCACAAAATTACACACACCACACACACAGTACATATACATATAAATAAATAACATATATAATGAGTCAGGACGGAGTGTGTTAATTTCGTGTGGTGATAGCTCACAGAAGACCACGGCGAAAAAGTGTTTTCAATTTGTCCCTAAAGTAAAAATTGCGGGAGTAATGCTAACTTGAAAATAAACTTTCAAATTACATTTAAACTAAAATTTAAAAAACTACTTAATATTAAATAAATTTTTCACAGTGCCATTTAAATTTCATTATCTAATTGTCAGTAATTTTGTTTAGTAAAGATATTGGTTCAGCATTGTTCTAGTGGGGCACGACATTTTTCTTCTGTTCTTAACTTCGGAACACTTCGCTACTATTCATGTTCTACTACATAATACTAAACCGGCGAGGAAAAATAATAAAAAATATCGTATTTTTGAAAATGGCTAGAGTTAGCAGTTTTCGTGAAAATCAAATACAAAATTAACATAGTTTTCGTAACGCCTGAAACATATGCAAGCATTGCGACTTGCTTGCAATGCGTGTAAACGAACTAATAGGCGTGTTGCAATATTGTGAGACGGATTTAGTATCTAAGATTTGCTACACGGATGGTGTAAAAGTAGGTGCATAGTCCTGTAAAGCAGTAGCACTGCACTCTGTGGGCAAAATAACTGCACTAATAAAATAAAACCTATAAGTTAATGACAATATTCACCAACTTTTACAATATCGTTCATCCAGGTAACCCCTTGATAACTGAATGTAAATCGCTTTAGTCCAATGAGTGCATCCTAACCATTACACAAAACAGATAGTCCATGCAGTGATACAAAATATTTTATTAGTGATATTAGAAAACGTGTCAGTTGGTACGTAGACAGTGAATAATTTACTGTCACTATTAACAATGGGGTAACCTGGATGTAAGATCTTGTAAAATTTGTTGACTAGTGCCATAAATATATGGGTTATATTTTAATAGTGCAATATCCTTGCCCACAGAGTGCAACAGCTTTACAGTACTAGGCACCTACTTTTACACCCTCTGTGTAACAAATCTCAGATGATAAATCCGTCGCAACAATATTGCAATACGCCTGTTGCCAGATTTTTAAATTATTTTTCTTTAATTTTATTTAATTTTTTTTAATAAAAAATTTTAATTGAAATAATGGAAAAATCTGACAGAATCCTTCTTGGGATTGCTTTTTTCTGCTTGTTTTGTTTTTTATGTATTTTTCTGTGTTTTTTGCGCGTTGTCATGCAACACAAGTTTGACCAGCAAATCATGAGCAATGGCGTATGACCACAGTCCAGTAAATTCTAATTGTAAACTTGCACTGCAATAAACTTAAAAAAAAAAAAACAAGCCTGTTAGTTCTGTTACACGCCTTGCAAGGAAGTCGCAATGCCTGCATATGTTTCAGACTTACATTTGAATTTTCACGAAAACGGGTAACTGTAGCAATTTTCGACAAAACGACATTTTTTATTAATCTTCCTCGCCTGTTTAGTATTACATAGTAGAACATGAATAATAGCGAAGTGTTAGTACGTTACCGGTAGAAGAAAAGTGCCTTGCCCCACTTGAACAATAATGGGCCAATGACATTACCAAACTAAATTACTTATAATGAAGTAAAGCCATTTCAAAGACACTGTGCACAAAGTTTCTTTGTTTAATATTAAGTAGTTTTTGAAATCTTAATTGAAATTAAATTTGAAAGTCTATTTTCCAAGTAGCATTACTCGCACAATTTTCACTTAAGGGACAAATTGAAAACACATTTTTGGCATGGTTTATTGTGCGTTATCACCACACGAAATGAACACACTCCATCCTGACTCATCCTGTATATATGTACGTGTGATTATATATAAATATATTATATATATACATACAAATAATGTCCGGAAATAAATGCATAATAGGAAAACCACTCGAATCCTGGGCTGAATTGGAGACGAAAGTGTAAGTGGCAAAATATAGAGCGATGACATTTTACGCGCATAATGTGGCAGTATTGTACGAAGAAAGTCCCCTCTAGTGCTCCACGTGAAGGTATTATTTTATGTATGTTCCTTCTTGTAAACGTAGAATAGTGTTTGAACTACTCAGGATTGTACATGCACACATAATATGTAAGTCAGAACAGTAGTGTCAAGATAAGATATATGTGGAGCGCAAGAGGGGACTAACTACAGTGCTCTCTCTCTCTCTCTCTCTCTCTCTCTATATATATATATATATATATATATATATATATATATATATGAATTGCTAATATTCGTTTCGTCGCGCTCATATACATGTTTAAAACGAAAACTGCTTCCACTATCTTCGAATTATGTACAGTACATCAGCCCTAGTTTTATTTGGAATGGTTTACAATTTCTGTTTTGCACGGCATTTTATAAATATTTGCTTTTCCATCGTTATTCAATTGTTAAAACTTAATTTCGTTTGCAAATATTTTACTTATAATTTCTTTGGGTGACTGGTACATACACAACGTAAACGTTTTTATTCTTAAACAATTTCTTTGTCGATCGCGACTTTGTGGTACAGTCTCGTTGATACCATGGAACCAAATATCAATACGTACCAAGACAGTTTCAAGGCTTCATAACAAGGCCGGGACTCAATGACTAAGATACGCCTACATGTCGAGTTTCTGTTTTTTTTTTTTTTTTTTTTTTTTTTTTTTTTTTTTTTTTTTTTTTTTTTTTTTTTTTTTTTTTTTTTTGTGATGTCTGCGAAGAATGCGGATGTGGGTTAATAAATGGCGATGTCCTATTTATACCAGAAGAACATATTTTTACTGAATTATGAGTCATGTGTATATTATTGTTCGTATTCAAATAAATTGCATTTTGTAAACATGACCAGTCAAATATCCTTGTGCAAAAATGTATACAAAAACAACTGATGGATGCAATAAACTTAATTATACTATAGTTATCAATCAGACCGGTAATAAATGGAAAGTAAAATCATGAATCTTGTTAGGCCTTTTCAATATAACATTGAATTATGACCTTGTCTGTGATAGTTTTTGTCATTACACGTAAAGTTTCTGTATCAGAGCATCCTACGCATATAGCTTTATAGTGTCACGCGTGGTGCGAAATAGGTGTAGAATGCGATATAAACTACCGTACTGCGGTAATTGTCTTATTTTTCGATCATGATGGCGGCATATAGCTACACACGCTCATATTAATTGCTAATTTGTCCCGTCTTATAATCAACTGTACACCGTGTATCTGATACATGGCGACCAATTTTAACAGGTTATTTCCGAGGTGAAAACAGAAAATCTGATATACGGAACCGATGGTACAGATAATTTTACTGCCAAATTATGTTTGGTCAAAAAAAATTTTTTTTAACACTTATATATATAAATATAAGGGTGCTGCCGCCCTCTTTCAACGTGATTGAAGTGTGTTATACGTAGAGATCCTTATGATATGATTTCGGTTAAATTGTTTTGTAATCAAGAACATTGTTTTTGTCAAGCAAGCGTTTCCTAAATATCATTATAATATTCACTATTTTCTCAAACTTTGGAAACATACAGCTCTTCCTATTTGACCTGGACCTTGGGTTTCGTATATCAAACTTTCTAGTTTCACCTCAAGAATAACCTGTTAAAGTTGGTCGCGATGTTTTCTATACACGTCGGCAAAATACGCTAGGCCTTCTTACAACGTTTTATGGCCTTATGATGGCAGTTACTGTTTTAGCTACCCGCGTTAATTTTTTATAAATGATTATGTATATGTTTCGCTGAAACAGTATTTTGTAAATATACATTCCCATGCAGTTCACTATCTACTGACCTCACGTTAAGCAAGCAGAAACTAAAACAATCCAGTCGTCTTGAATAGTGGAAGGAGCGAGGCTGCACGTTACACAGGCTAATGCCACAAAATATTAGAATAATTTATTCCAAAACATATCAAGAGTCTTCACAAAATAGCACGTATTTGATCGAAAAGACGAATCACGCAACCTAGAGTCATACATCACGTATTCAAATAGTTCGGAGGTCACAGAACTCATTTGTAACTGCCAAGTATAGATGTAAACATCCGCCTTCTCCATTCGACGCCGTGGAAGGTAAACAAATGAAAGGGAGAACAGAATTAAGAACAGCGGCAAGTAAACTGGCCGGAGAAAGAATAATAAAAAAAGGAGACAAAAGGACAGTTCTTACGAAAGTTTGCATGTAGGCGGCTGGCCGGCGGGTTTGCTCCTGACGTAAACAAAATTGCAAGTTTAGGGGAAGGGAAAAGTGCTTGGTGGTGGGGGGAGCATTTGTCTGCCGCAGACTCTCGGACATTTTCGAGAAATACGCCGGTGGGAGGGGGCTAAAAAGGGGAGGCGGGTAGTTCTCGAAGTTGTCCCTAGGCCGGTTCGACAAACCACGCAGAAAGAAAAGAAAAAGTGCATCTGCCGACGCAAAACAAGAAGGGGAAAGAAAAAAATCGACAATCGCGTAAAAGGGCGGCGCGACAAACAAATTCGTGAATTCGTTACGCGAACCACCCACCAATTCGAACACGAACGAAACGATCGCCCGAACGCCGAGAGGGGGCAAACGGTCGTTACATAACCGCACTTACATCGGATTAGATCGGATTCCTGCAAATCAAAGCGGATTCGAACGGAATCGCAGCTGGAAATAAAATTCGGTAGTTCTGAACTGTTTGAAAGGCGCCCGCAGCTTAAAAATTCCTGTTCGGTGCCAATCACACCCCCCCCCCTTAATTTTTTTTTACGATGGGCCGAAAATAAATAAGCACGTGCCAATTACGATAGAAAAATGTAGCTGCTATTTCAAAGTTTCTTAAATCTTTGCTTACGTCATGAGCAGTAATCTCTCTCTCTTTTTTTTTAAACCATAGCCAAAAATACGTGCTACGTTTTATACTTCATTTACAAGCTGCGAAGCAGCCAGTAACGAAGCCACATATTTTTCACCACTCGTTTGTGGTTTCCCTTTTTTCGAACTTCAAATCAAATGCGCGTCTTTCTCTGTCCAAGCTAAATTCAAATGTCAAACAACAATACCTTAACTGATTGTTTCGACGAGGTAACAAAAGACGATATAATGTTTTAAAAATTATTATACAACATGCCTGGAAAATGTTGAAGTGTAACTAACAAAAAATGTTGATAGCTTTCCGAAACATAATAGCATAACCTATATTTTGGCTATTATGACCGCGCTTATATTTTTGGAACTATATTCAGCATAAACGTTACTACAGGATAGTAGAGAACATTTTTCCTTTTAAAATCCTGGGTGATATCCAAATACACGACAAAACAAAACTTTTAAACTGGTGAACAATCAACGTAATTAATAACTACAGTCTTCATGATAACAATGTTACATTTTAGTTACGGCAAACTGCATAGACGTCTACAAACAGCTAGTCGAAGCCACTATTGCAAGTTCAAGCTTCTTACTATTTCCGACAAAAAGGGAAATTTTTATCACCATTTTTTCAACAGACGGGCAATGTTTCTATTCAGAGAATAATATTTTTCAAAAGAGGTAATTTCATTTCGTAACGTGACGTGAAAAGAAACGCGTGTGCCTGACCGTTCGTTCCTAAATAATATCTATTATTTTTAATTTGATTTAAACACATTTACTTAAACCTGTGCTATTTTATCCTAGAATTCAGCCAGATAAAATTGTTATTGTAGAACTATTTAATTAGACAAGATTGCCTATTACTTTACGCAAACTCAAGTTTTGTCTAAAATGATGGCTATTAAAAAAATGTAAAAATGGTATTGAAGTGCATTTGAAATATATATATAAATAAATATATATATAATATGTAGTGATTAGTAGAGACCTGCAAAATTTGCATTATTTTCTGACAGCTGACTAGACTCCAAGTGACTATATGCTCGTTCAACGTCTCCCGCTGGCTGGTATTGTCATGACTTGCCGCAGAGAATGCTTACACGGTAGAGAGTCCAATCTCTGTAAAGACGTAACACTTGTAAATGACAACACACAAAAGTTTGTGGCCAACTGAATGACAGATTATGTTCTGTTATGTATAAGAAAGTCAAGTTTAGTCTGCTACCAAATTATAACGCGAATTTCACACGTCTCTAGTGATTAGATGTCTGTTTATGAAACTCGACCTTGAAGACTCTGAACCAATAGTTGACCCGCCCGAAAACACTCAGTGAATCCTGCGCTGCCTTGTTGTATGTACAACTGGAGCAGCAGCCGATGAACAGTCAGATTACATACACGACTGTGGAGTCTAGCCTGAATGTCGCTGAACCCACGATATTTCTGGGTTATGCTAGTAACGCTGGCATCGGTAAGGGGAGCTAGTTTAGCGCTTACAAAAAAATCTTCGTCCTTCGGCAATGTTCGGTTCTTCACTCGAAGTTCTCTCAATAAGTGCCAGCATAAAATAGTCTCCTAACCGACACCAGCGCTAATAGCTGTGAAAACTATTCCTTGTTAATCTCGTTCATAATAATGGGTCAGCGGTGGCCGAATGGTCAGACCATTCGCCTCCCACCAAGGCGATCCGGGTTCGAATCGCATGTGGGAATCATGCCGGACGATGCCGTTGGTCGGCGGGTTTTCTCGGGGATCTCCCGTTTCCTCCGCCCTTTCATTCCGGCGCTGCTCCTTACATCATGCCCCCCTTCACCATTAATAAAGACCTCGACGTTGAGCGCTGACCAAAATCTCTCACACACTCACTCGTTCATAATAAATTCAATTATATTCCTAACGTGCAGTAGGATTACCTACGTTCTGGCTCATTATCTTATTAAATGAATTTATATGATTAAATCATGTTTTTTTTGCTTGCGTGATTGCTACGAGTTCATTTGCTTGATATGTAAATACTGCACCTGGCGAAGACGACCTGATCGGAATTTGAAATCGAAGAATGTTACATAATGTCTCGGAACCAACTACGGTCACTACAGGATGCGTTTTTTTGTTTTAATTTACGTAGGAGAACAGATGAGGCAAACAAACTGCGTAAAGTAAAATTTCTTTGTTTGAATGAGATGACAGGGAAGACACTGATCTTTTTACTTTAAACTGGGATCGATCCCAGTTAAGAGAGTAGAGCCCCCAACATTCTGTTTTACTTTAAAATTTAGCTGTAACATTAATTACTGATTTATTTTCATACATTTCGTCTCGGTACAGGGAATAATTTGTGTTCGTTGACATTTTGAACACAACATAGATGGAAACTTTTTTTTTTATTGAATTGACTTATTGTTAGAACAACGAGTTCGTCGCGAAAAGATTTTGCAGAGTTTTGTTTAGTTCCGTATGTGTACATTTACAGTTAGTTCTGCTTCATGGTTATTGTATCGGCAGCTTTCTCTGTCCAGGCGTGTCTCTCATCTGACTGCAAAGATCAGAATACAATTATTATTGTGACACTATACGTCTGTGACTTTCCAGTATAATCACAAGAAAAGTGAGAGTTAAGAAACATCCAATCACTAGAGATGGTGAAATTTCGCGAATTCAACCACCTGCATGTTAGAATCAAATACCCTATGCATACTCAAGACCTGTGTATTCGTTCACTGTCTGTTATTCTACCGAGTTGCAGCTAGTGGACAAATGGTCGGGACTTGAGTATGCATAGGATATTTGATTCTAACACGCAAGTCATTGAATTCCCGAAATTTCCCAATCTCCACCAACCACTGACCACGAATAATAGCGGTAGATGCGCACGTATTGCATTAAAACAAAATGATACAAAATCTTTTTGCCACAAAATCACGGCTGTACTAAGTGTAGAAGTTGAATTCATTTTGGGCAACTCGATAATGCATGTAAATGAATGGGTTTCATTAATTATAGAATTTAAATGCTCCACATGTAATTTTCTTTGCCCGTTTGTGTCGGTAAAAGTTATCGTATACCCCATAAGACTCCTTACATTATTTCGAGATATTTGTTGACAACTGATTTCACAATGTTTGTATTCATTTTACTCGAAAGGCGCCAGTGAAAACCCTGGTATATAATGATTTACTTGATAAAGAACTAGTAACTTACTCAGTATAATTTTGGGTTCTTTTAACATTAACTCATCAAAGTCACAGAAGTTAATTTAAGATGCGATATCCAAATCAGCTGATATTCTCTCTTAAAGGAATCACGTGTATGGAAGTTAAATCTTACAAGGTTCTTGCTGTTGAAGTCGTGATCAAATTGTAATATTACTTGAAAGTTTCTAATACTGCAGTTCTTGAAAATTTCAAGTTACAAACATAACCACAAAAATTGCTACTGCACTACCAATACGTAATTGATATTCTTTCTCAGGGAAAAGAATCCATTATAAACCACAAAATAATATAATACAACCCCTCCACAACAAACAAAGCTCAAATATGTCATTTAATGTGCTTCAAACAATCATATAACAATCGATTTTTCATGTAGCGACGTGTAACACTTCCACGGCAAATAACAGGCTAAGTTAGGACGGATTGTGTTGATTATGCGTGACGAAAGTTTATGAAATGTAAGTTGAAAATGTGTTTTCAATTCGTCGTAAAGTGAATATGGTGAAAATAACGCTACTCTGAAAATACATATAAAATTTCTATTTTATTCCCAATAAAATCTAAAACTTCTTGGCCATTCATCGTTTCGACACTACACAGTAAAAAAAATTTGTACATTTACAAGGAAATTCTTGTAACGTAATATCAGAACATTATCAGTCAGTTAATAAAAGTAAGATGTCAGAAACCTTTTTAAAGTGGTTACAAATATCGTAAACAACTTTGGGAACTAGTAAAATAATGCTAACGAGCAGATTTTTCAAATTGAAACAAAATAAACATAGGAGACCTTTCACATTTTACAAAAAATTTCGTACTTCCACAAAAAAATTTTTTGGAAACTAGTTTCCAAAAAAATTTTTCGTAACACTACAAGAAATTATTGTAAACTGAACCAGATATTAACTGTAAATATACAAAATTTGTTTGTAGATTTACAGAAATGTTTGTAAATATGCAAAGAAATTTGTAAATTTACAAGATTTTTGTAAATTTTACAAAATATTTTCGTAGTGTTACAAAAAACTTTTTTGGAAACTGGTTTCCAAAAAACCTTTTTGTAAAAGTACAAAATTTTTTTTTACTGTGTATCGTGTCGTTGGTAAAGACCAAGTGATACTTTTTTTTTAGAACTAAAATAAATAAATTTTACAATTGATTTTCAGTGTTACTCCCATTATATTTTATTTTACTGACACATTTAATACACATTTTCTACTTATTTTTTCACAAGCTATTACAAAGTAAAAATTAACGCACTCCGTACAAATTCAGCCTGTACGAAAATTATTGGAAAAGGAAAATGATAGCAAAAATTGAATTAATTAAATATGACGGCGAACGTTTTACCTTAAAAAGGGGTTGGCTCGTTGAAATTGAACTCCCGTTTCAAGTCACAAGGTGTGCTCCCAGATAAATGCCTTTAACGTCGTTAAGATGACGCTACATCGTCGTCCCCTTTATCGGCGGAGTGGCTGGGGTGTGGGTGGGGGCAGCCATTAACACAGGCGCTGCTGGGAAGGGGTAGTAGGCGACAAGCGTTGTAGGGTTGAAGAGTTCTCGGAATGCAAAATGCATCTCTCACCCCTGTACCACCACTTTCCCTCCGGCGTCAGCCCAACATCCATCACCATCAATAAGGGCGCCCACGCGAGGGGTGGAAGGGGATCTCACTTCGCCTACAACGACGCTCATTAAACGCGATACAATGCCGCCGACGACGTTACGCTTCATTAGCGGTTCCTCTGCCCTTCCCCTAGCCGTCCTGGTCATTAACCCACATTATTCTTCTGAGGCTCCTCTCGCTTTCTTTCTCTTACTATCCCTCACCCCCCACCCCCCTTTCCCTCCAGCGCTGAAGGTCTTGCGTTCCGCGCTACAAGTGTTTTGAATTCGGAAGCGCCCCGCCGAGCGCGCGCCTCGCGACAATGGCGGGGGAACACATTAGCGAAGACGTTTCTCAAGAAAAACGATGTCTGTGGCTGGGGCAGGCGCGACTCATTAAGGCCGGGAGAAAAAATTTCCGCGGCGGTGAGAGTCGCAGCGTAAATATCCACCACCCTCCCCCCCTCCCCAACATTCACGCGGGGAAGAAAATTTTCTCACCTTTCTACAATGTTCTGTAACGAGAAGTTCAAATAGACAGTTTTATGCAAAAAAATATTCAACCCACATTCAAATTTATATCCTACAGATAATAATCACGTTTAGAGGAATCTGATAAACTTACTAAGTATGATAACCCCATATTAATAAAAATATGCCACAGATTTTTCTGTAAACCATAACACATAATCATCTTGAGGACATTCACCATACTTCAATGTTATTTGTTTGTAGATTTGGGGGTTGACTCTTTTTTGCATAAAGCTGTCCTAATGTAGTACCCACAGTCGTACAACTTTCTTTCACGATATTGAAGCTTGAGGAAGACGAGTGTATATCATCGCACACACAGCTAAGGTTAATTATACTACACGTTGGAAAGAAAATGTGTTTTCTTATGACAGAGTTTTGCACAGGGAAAAATTATACCGTTAGTTGCCTTGCAATTGCTAACGTACCTAATAAATTACGAATTCGTAGTAAAATTAATTCTAACTAGGCGTGGTAAAGAGAGATGTCATTTACTTAAATTATAAAGTGAAAAACAAACAAATTTTGGCTTTAATATTATCAACTTCACTTAACATAAAATTCAACAAAGCTCTGTGATTGGTCAGCTTACATCTCTTACTAGCGTTCAAGCGGCAGAATTTTTCCATGTGCCAAACATTTAACATTTATCTTCCCAACCTGTAGTAAAGTAAACCATAACGTAAACTTTTCTTGGAAGGTAAAGGAAAAAAAGGGCTGCCAACCTTGGAGCGCTGGCGCAAGCAAGGATATACATACGACTCAGTACCTGTCGAACCTACGTATATGCCGCCACTAACTTTTTTGTTCGTCTCTGTGAAACCCACATGCTAAAGGATATTTCAGCGTGTTTTTAAAATGCCCTGCAGGTTATTAATAAATAAGTATTTTCAGCGCAAAAAACACAGGAAACAGTGGCGGCTCGTGGGTTGTTGCCGGGTGGGGCCTCTTGGCAATTGCAGCCCTACCCTTACCCATGAGCCGCCACTGCTGGAAAACATCATCGTATACATTTTTTCCTACATTTTAATTTCTGTAGTCATATTGTCCTTTTCTCAATAGTGAGTGAGAGAGAGATTTTGGTCAGGACTTAAGGCGCCCGCCTGCCTGCCTTGTAAACAGTGCTGCAGCGTGCTAGCAGAACTCATTATTTCCAAGAAACTTCTAAACGTGTTTCGAATGTGTGTATTTACAAAAATAACAAACGCTTCAAACGATGGCGGAATGGTAGTTTCAAAACATCACGTTTATTAGAAAGATCATTTCGGAGCCCCTCAAAATAGCTATAAACGGCTTTATCAATCCGTTATGACTAAACAACTGTTCACAGGGTTTGTGCAAAACTACGATAGAAAAGTGTATTAGTCTCTACTTAAAACTTTCCACCAGTAAAATTATGGAGTTACCGCTGAAAGTGTCAGTCAGGCGAGTGTTCTACGATACCACTGCACGCCGTTTCAGTGTCTTACGGTAGAGGCGATACAGTATCAGACGAGCCACTCAACATCGCCCTTGGCACCATGCCTCACTCACACAAACACACGGCCACCAGACAGGCGCCTTAAGGGACATGGGAATGTACGACGTCGAGCGGACGACTGAAATACTCGATCGTCAATAATATCTGAACTACTCATCAAAATGCGATGAGATTTTTTGCCGATTAGACATTTTATCAGCGGACGTATTTGTATATATCACTATGCTGTAGTATGCTTTACTTTCAAGTAAAATATTAAAAACGGTTTTTAGAAAAACAAGGTCTTGAAACCACAAACTCTACAGAAATGGAAAACTGTAATTTTTATTATTTTAATATGAATAATATCTAGGCTTCCATAATAACCGAATTTAAATAATACTCGTGTTTTGATTTGAAAATAATTTTAACATCCGTAAATCTCTCGTGCAGATATTAGGAGCTGTGGGCGACTTCTCATTGGCTGCATTTAAAAACTTTACAACGCAAATTGTCTGGCTTTGATAGTATTTCTATCTCATTACGCCTGTATTTATTTACTTTTTTTATGTAACTGTGCTATTAGATCATACAAACTTTGAACATCCAACCGTAAAAGTGTTAGTGTTAATGCTATCTATCTTTGTGAGATTCAAGTAAATGTCAGTGGAAAGATGTTTTGCAATACACACCAGAGTTATTTGATTGATGGAGTTAGTGATTCGTTTATTTGCCAGTTTTCATATTAAGCGACTGACTTCACGTCATGGTTTCGTTCCTCGTAAATCTTTCCGTCGACCAAACCACGAATACATCTAGAATATTTAAGTAGGCCACGGATAATGGAAGGTTAACAATGTTGTTTTCGTACTTCACAAAGCAGAAACGCAATTTTTCTCCCATAAGTGTCGGCATTAAACAGAAATTAATTTGAGATTTCAAGTGACGTACGTCAATTTCTTACGCTTTTCAATGCAAGATGTATTTGTTATTTATTCCACGACTTGCCAGGACAGTATTTAACAACAAAATGTAGCGAGTAAAATTATTGTATTTTTATTTAAGCAATCAACTTATTAGTTACAAATAACGGTTATATTTCCCGGGGTTTTAGTGTAAACGTTTCATTTGGTGTGCAGAAAATGTAAATGGTTAAGCAATTTCTAAACTGAGCTGGATCAACTAACTTTTTATGCTGACAAAGCATATGCATGATCTTGAAATCTAGTTTACTTTATCTAAATTGATTCCTGTCAGTTTTAAGTTAAATGATCGTTTGCGGATCGCCGGTAGTTCGTGATTAAATCCTTGTTGGTCTGCAATTGTTTTTATCAAATATGAAGTTAAAATAAATGGTTAATGATTACGGTTTTATCCAAGAATTTACCAAATATTCGTAAATTTGCATGAAATACTTGAATTAAGAGGGACTGAGGTAGGTGGCCGGGTCAGAATGGTATAGCTTGAGACATGCAAAATTAGCGTATTCATTTAGTTACAGACTAAACTTCACTTTCCTATACATAACAGAGCAAAATCTGCGATTCAGTTGGCCACAAACTTTTATGTGTTGTCATTTACGTGTGTTACGTCTTTACAGAGATTGGCCCCTCTACCGTGTAAGCATTCTCCACGGTATGTCAACAGCAATATCGGCCAGCGGGAGGCGTCGAACGAGCATATGTCACTAGGAGTCTAGTCAGATGTCAGAAAATAACGTGAATTTTGCATGTCTCTATAGGCACAGCGTGATCGCGAGAGTACCGAAAATTTCGCGAATTCATTCGAGGAAAAGTTAGATATCGAACTCGTGTGTATGTTGCACAAAAGACTTTCGTGATTGGTTGGGCCACTGTTTATGAAACTTGTCCTTAATGTCTCCAAGCCAATAACAGACCCGCATTAAAACACTCAAAGACTCCCACATTACCTGGTCAGATATGGCTACTCACTGGAGCAGCAGCTGAAGACAGAGTATACACAGGGCTGTGGAGTCTAGCATGCAGAGCATTGAACTCGTGACATTTCCGGCCCTCCAGAGATCGCATTCTAAAATAAACTATGTTAGATCCGACTACACGCTCGAAGCACGTGGTATTAACATATATGTAGGATATGACCAAGAGAGTATTTTGTTGAGACTGAGATCACGTGACAGAAGAATGAGTTCCTCTTGCACGCTAATGGTAAGAGAATGTACGTACCTGCTCATATCAGGTCCCAATTGTTGCAATCAGTTTTGAAAACCGCTTTCCCTTGGGACATATCAAAGCTTCGTAACTGTCGTGTCAGGTTATGAGTCTACAACTAGTGATTTGTCGCGAAGGAAAGTTTTACGACTGATAGATTGGTTTTATAACCCCATAAGAGCAAGCTGGATAGCACAGGGGAATCTACAGTTTTTGCTGATGAAGAAGTGAAGAGATTTTGGTCAGAACTTAACATCTAGGTAACAAGCACAGGTGAGGGGTGACATGTGAGTAGAGTAGCGCTGGAATGAAGGGTCTGGAGAAACGGGATACCTCCGAGTAAACCCGCCTACCATCGGCATCGTTTGGCACGATTCTCACATACGGAAGTCCAGGGACCGACCCCGCCGGGAATCGAACCCACATCGCCAGCCGCGGCCTCGACTTTTGCTGGTCCTTCAAAAGTTTAAATATATGAAGATTCATTTCAAGCTCTTATATAAGTCGTTATCTTGTTATTATAATAAAGAAAACGTGCAGTACATAAATTGACTAATAACGAAGTCATTCGATTTTAAGTTTGAAGTAGTAAAACTGCCAAAGCAATCCTTATGGGCAACCAAGCACAAATGTAAAAAAAAAGTCTGAAAAAAAGTTTTGTCGTATTTTGCTACAATAAACCTGCAAAATTTAATTACTTACCACAAAAGTCCTCGGAAGAAAATATTTTGCGCGTGAGTTTGATTTTTTCTTAGTTTACAAGGTATAAATTGTTGTACATAAACGTAGAAATATTATAAATATTTAACGCAAGTAAATAAGGGTACTTCAGAGAAAATTCTCAGAAAAAATATGAAGTAAATTTTAAAACAATTGACATGTATTTATTCGAAAATAATGTTTTCTATGTTTACTTAAATAAAAAAATTATTAATTAAAAAAATACGAACATTTATTATCAATAAGGGAAACTGACGTAATAAGGGCGAAGGGAAATAAGAAATTTAGAAGTAGCGAAAATACGTATTGTTCTCTTGAATGTACAGGCTGATGATTTTCAAGACGTAACAAATTTTACAAATTGCATTGTTCAGTTTTTGCTGCAAGGGCTTCTTTTACATTTTTCCGAGTGAAATATCTGCTTAAAACTCGAGCGCTGGAAGAAGGAAGCTCATCTCCATGTCAAGTGAAAAGTAACACATTTGTCTCGGAAGAGACTGTAGAATCCGCACTAGGAAGTAAACAAGAAGCACTTTATGGCTCTGACAAGGACGGATGCGAGGAAATGCCCGTCCGAAGAATGAAGCAGACAGGAGGAAGGGCGGAGAGAAATATCTCTGGAAAATAATATTTCTCTGTCCGCGTCTGTTTGCGCCCTAGAAGGCCTGGGATACGCGCCCGGCCGGGTCGACGGGCGCACGTTCTGCGAGAATTCGTTGAATTCATTCGCCGGGGGAAACATCTCTGGCTTGGAGAAGGGGTGAGTCGGCCTTTATTAGCCTTACCTTGCGCGTGCGTGGCGCTTTGACAGACTTACAAAGGGACGCCTCGTGCATTACCATTTCTCAGCTGTCAAAGTAGATCAGCGCTCAGGCATGAGATACCTTTACTACAACGAAAACGATACAACAAATCATGTTTCTTTCCGCGCAGGCTACGGATGCTGCATCAAAGGAACCCTGAAGCGTATTACAGCATGTAGCCCTTCTTGTTATGATTGGAGTCATAAGAAAGCATTTCAAAGACGAAGTAAATCAGAAGGAGCTAGAAAGTAGCCGTATTTCAATCTTTAATGAATCAAATATGCTACGCGAAAATTACACACGTATTCATTGCACCTTTTGGCCTTTGATGGCATTACACAATCCTTCCTCGTTGCTGCTGCATTATACCATCTAAACCCCTGCAAAATAAACTAAAATACATGCGCATATACTAGAATGTTATTTTTCAAAGAAATACTGTACATTATTTATCTTCTAAAATAGCTAAGACGGTTTGTTGATTTTATAATAAAATTTCAACCCACACTATCTCCTAACAGAATATATTTGCACTCATGAATATTACACGTGCAATATTACGCCAGTGTGCGAACTTTGAACACACTGGAATCCTTAATTCTTTGTTTTAAAACAACCGATGAGTGAATGTTATTTTACTCTGGGGCAGAAAGTGTTCGTGACGCTATGTAACCAAAACACATTCTCGAAGTAAACACTGTTTTTGATCATAATCACGTATCCTAAGCATTTGAGATTCTTGCACATATAAATTGGTTTTTCCCAAAGCGGACTTCCTTCCTACGTCCAGGAAAAAATGGTGCATATATTTTCTAACCGGTTACTTAAACTAAACCAAAGAAATAATAATTATTTCACAGTGTAAACATATATAATTATTGTCTTGTGTGATAATTACTGCACGCCATTAACATTTGTATGTAACTGTTCACGCACATAACTTCCCCTCATCACAGTTGTTATACAAAAAATACTGTTTGAATTATACTTTCTTACTGATTGAAAAGATCAGCTGCGAAATACTAACTTCAAACTGCAATGCCAAATGCGTTGTGGCACTAAAGCTTTAGGGCTAAACAGTTAAATTACTTCAGATGCAGCGTTTTGGTGTTGACCTAGACGTAATCACTTAGTACGTGTAACATAAAACACGACAGAAGCAGCCACGTTTTGCAAACTCGCCTAGTGTTTGACGAAATACGGCGGCCCTTATCTTCCAAAGCGCGGAGCCGAAAATGCGCCCCGACTACTATGAGATCAGGATAGCATAGGGGAAGGGAGGGAAGCGAGTCTTGACCGCCGCAGTGTTTACGGAGATGAAGTCCATGTTGGGGTGAAGGGGACCACAGAAACGGGCTGTATTCCCCGAGTGGGACCTGTCGTCTATTTGGATAGTGTGTGAGGTGGGGGAAGCCAAAGAGACAACACACAGTGCTAACCTACGACATTGGCCATCGATTGACTGCTGGGACCCAATTGTCAAGTGGAGTTTCTGGAGAATGTAACTGCCAAAACCATATTTCCGAATAAACGGCAAAAACAACATTTAAAGAGCCTGCGGATATACGAAAAATGCTTATGCGGACATTAAAAAATTATTGGGGAAACGATTAGACTTAATAACTTGAAATTATATGTTGCCACTAGCACAAACAATATTTTGAAGTAAGAAACACAATTTCGTCTAATCTGACACTTAGCTAGTTTGTATTTTCCTCTCAATCTGTCAGGATTAACAGTCAAAGTTCTAACGTTGCACGATTCGACTATAACGGAAAGAAATTTTTACAGAATTTTTGTTTGAGTATGACGAAACAAATATTTACTTGAGCTGACAAAATATTTTGTTACCAAAACTAAATACAAAAACAACACTCCTGACTTTGCTTACCTCAACAAAATATGTACTTTATTTGGCTGACAGTAAAACGTTTCGTAGCATACATTGTTGATAAAACCAAACCTTTATTTTTTTGCACGCCATAGTTTGTTATTACACATCGACAGTTATTTTCAGAGAAAACTTCATATATATATATATATATATATATATATATATATATATATATATATATATATATATATATATATATATATATATATATATATATATATATATATATATATACACACATAGATAAGGACGACAATCACCAATGTTGAGTATTGGTCGTGGGTACTGACGAGCGATCATCAATGCTGTGTTCCCAGGTGTTACCATTCATTACTTTTTAATTTATTCGGCAGAAAATCAATTTACAGCCAAACAACTGCAGTTCGACAAACAAAATCAGCAAAGTAATTTGGTTTCAGAAACAATAATATTTATTTCGCCATATAGGTTACGGCAAGCAAATTTTGTTTACCTCAACTAAACCTTTCTCTTGGTGAAGCTGTTCATTAAAAGTTCAATAATATCGACAAATGCGTCTGTATATAGACATGTCGCTTCTCGCAAGTTTAAAACTCTTTCACTCAGATGAAGAGGTTTTGGCTTAGAGAAATTAGCAAACATGTTGCTAGTGTATGATCTCAATTTAAGTTTTCATTTACGTATGCTAGTCAATAATGTCTTTCCAGTAACGAGTTACGTGTACGAGAAACATAACCAATACACTTGCAGTATTTTTAATTAATTTTTTATCCAAGATAGTTTCTCACATCTCGTCTTGAATCTTCCATTTATAAATTATAACAACAGGCATTTTCTTTAAAATGCAAAACAAAAGTATTTAAGTGCTTTAACATTATCAAAATGTCTTTGATATAAGTCTCCAAGTTTTATATACACACTGACGGATTACTCTGAAAAGGCGAGAATATATTCGTAACTAAAAAATATATGGCTGATTGCGTTATCAATATGGGTCAGATTGGCAAAGTAATGTACTTTACTACATCGCCATAATGCTACAGATTAATCCGTTTCTAAACAATCTAATAATACAAAATAAATTCCAACTCGACAAGTATGCCCCACCTTAATTAAGATTACCCGAACATTAGTGAAGTGGGAAAAAAAGTAAAAGTTAGGTACAGTTCCTGTAGACTTGAACGAAGTCGTATTAAAGGGCTTATCTCAAAACATCACTGTAACGACACTTTTATTTTACAAAATATCTGGCTTAGCGTCAATAGGATTTCAATATACAATAATTACTCCGTTGTTAATTGAAAAGTTAGTGTCATTGTTTCTCAAGGCCGTCAGAAGACTGCTCACAATCGAAACTGAGAAAAGTGTAATCAAAGCACACTCATTTGGGTTTTGTAAACAGGAGTTAGTACGTAACCAATAATTATGTGTGTTTAAAAGAAGTTATCTAACTCTCGTCACGTTGGACGCAACCTCGGGGAGTTATACCGAAACATTTCGCGGGTTCAATGACCTGCTGGTTGTGTTCCACAGTTCTGTGTACACTCTGCCCTCAGCTGCTTGTCCTGTGACTATCACTGAAGTAAGTGTCCAGTTGTACGTGCGACAAGGTTCTGCAGGAGTTATCTTGCAGTACTGCTAGTGGTTCTGAGTCCTCAAGGACGAACTCAATATACAGTGGCCCGATCGTGGAGGTAACTATTACTACAGGAGTTTAAAATCTATCATTTATTTTAATCGATTAGAGAAATTTTCGTGTCTCTGTTTATAACGCCAGGAAACCTGAAAAAATAAAACTACGAAGAGTGCCGAGTGGTACAATAGTAGAAATACGAAATCTGAAGTTTGCTCCAATCAGGAAGGAAACACGAAAACATGTTCTGAACCGCACATTGACCTTGTGATGCCGAACTTTTGAAACTTTTTTTCTTGCGCGTCTTTGGTGGTGAGATAGCAAACTTAACTCTCTTTATGGCGTTAAATGGCTAAAACTAATTTCTGTATCTAAAATTGTTGCCTACTTATACTTATATGGTAAAATATTTCTGCAATTACGTAACACAAAGCATTTATAAAGCTGTCCCAGTTAAGTAGCCACAGATAAGAAAATTATTATTAAAACACGAATATTAATAGATCACAGGACTGCCGCCATCTATACACAAAATCTTTTTAAGTTTGACAGGACCTGTGTGCTAAAAATCGTTACGTACGGATATTACATCACGATATAATTTAAATACATTTATCTATTTTCAGACCTTTCGGCTTTCTCCTTCTCTTTTTTTTTTTTTTTTATGAAAATGCAAGAATATAAATTGTGAGGAAATTCACGACGAAAACTGCGAATAAAAGTACGGCTAAAAAGCGGACGCGGAAGAAATATTTCATATGCGTAAAGGAAACCACAGCTTAATGGTTGAAGTTTCTGTAAGCATTTGTGCGAATGTTATGTTTCCTTATTCGTGATATAGAAGACCTACACTATTGGCTTAGAGCCTCTTTGACACGATGGTATAAGCTATTCAAGATAAGTCAGCATTTTAGTATACTGTCTTGTCGAGAATATAAATCTATAAAAAAATGTAATTGTGAACTTAAATGTTTACTTTTGCGTTAGGTACAATCTATCAACTGTACGTTTTCTTTACACTGCCATTATTTATACGCTGCAAAAAGATACAGACTGGAAAAAATATTAACTAGAGTAACAAACGCCCGCATGAGAACAAATCTATAGTAGCTATCATGCTAGGAGCTGTAATATAAGTGTTTGATAGTGTCATTGTCATCGTAGTATACATACACGCATTATAAAACAAGAGGAAAGTAACGGTTTTTATACTTCACATGATTAGAACCGCAAAAAAAAAAAAAACACTAAGTGTAAAAAAACTTACTAAAAGAAAACTGGCCATACTCCGTTTACAATACAATTTGTAACAAACACAAAATAACTCCAATAGAATATACACGTCAATCCCAACAATGTATTCAACCGCACTCACTATCTTGATAGAGATGTATTTTAGTATACACTACTAAAGTGTTGTGATAGTTGAAAGTACTGTACGTCACCAAGTAATAAGTAGAGCCAGTTATGTGCACACATGTTTCACTGCTTCATGGTCAGTGATTGGAAGTTTTTAACTTACGGCGTCTCGGGATCCTACCCGCAAATCACGGACGTGTGGTGTCGTGGTAACATTGTTATGGTTGGTACAATCAAATGAGCCACGCCTCTGCCCTACTATATTCTTCCAATAACCACGGACCAGAGTTTCAGGTGTGCACGTAAGGCACTGAAACAAGTTGTTGCAGATTTCTATTCACCAAAAATCACTGGCTCTAGTAATAAGTAATCAAGATGTACCTGATATTAACTATCGTACTGTTTATACGAAGGGAGTAACACGAGAGTTACAATTACGATAGTAACTATTATAATTTGCTATCATCGTGTCAACAAGGCTTAAGGGCACTGCCTACCTTGGGCGGTTTTGCGCATTAGGCTCTCCAGTTTGTACGCTGTCCCGAGCGACACACGAGCGCCCTACGAACCGCTCAAGAGCCGCTCGCGACGATCCGAAGTAAGTCGGTTTTTTTTCGACGAACACAAAGGGATTCGCAGCTCCAGTCTGGACGCACTCGCTGAATGTCCGTGTGTTTAGACAATGCTCGCGAACCTTCCGTGCTGTCAGTGGACTAATATCTACTCGTTGTAAGCTCCTTGTTGGCTCGGCTGTCCTGTGGATCGCTGGAGGTTCGTTGAAACTAGTTTTACCACGAATACGTTGCGAACCGCTCGGCTCGCAAGTGTGTACGCGCCCTTACAGGCTCAGGAGTGACGGAGTTATAAGGGCGACCTTAAAGCGCGCATCAAATGCCGCATCGCTACAAACACCCAAGCACTGAACTAGCGAGCAAGATTCTCGTCGATCTATTCTTACTCTTGAGTTACGTTGTAGGGCTGAGAAACAGTGTTTTAAATTAGCACGTTGTCTTTAAGGGTGTCCAAGTGGGCAAATATCGCACTTTTATAATTGTACGTAATAATGTTAGTTTTATAGACGTTATTTGGTAGTACAATTCCCTCTTACAAAAAACAAGTAGCTCAACCAGTTTTCCCATCATAATGACACTTCGAAGTATACATTTACACGTTTTTGGTTATTATAAGCTGCAAAAAAAAAAAAAAGAACTTAAATACATTTAAATTCACTCTGTAATTATATGTCAATGGCTATGGCGTGAATTGTTTTAAAATCCATCGTATTTTTTAAATTTTCTGAAATTTTGAATTTTTTGCCTAATTTATTGATGTTTTTTTTTTCTAAAAGTACAAAAAATATTTTGCAATGTATTTTAAAACATGTCAAGCAGTAGCTTGTGACATGCAGTTCCAGAGTGATTTTTTTTATTTAGTTATGTTAAATGGTTTATGCTGCTTGTAAGAACCAAAAGAGTGCAAATTTTGACTTTGAAGTGCCATTATGGGAAAACTGGTTCAGCTAAATATTTTTTGTAAAAGGGAAATGTACTCCGAAGCAACGTATACAAAACTAACATTATTTCATACAAGTAAAAAAAATTATTTTTCCTGACTTGGACGCCCATTATGTCCTTGTCCGAAGTGTGTTTTATTTTCGTACGTTGATACAATGGACACAAGTGGAATAGTTTCGTAATAAACACGTATCTACCCACATATCACAATACATTTGAAGCACCTGATAGGCTACACCATTAAGAAACGGGTGCTGTTTGATGTAAAAGTTGTGACTCGATGTTGCGTGTGGGTGTCACACCTTTTATATATCCTTATTCATGTGCATAACGCCTTATGTATATTTTGAAAGTTTTTGACTTTTAGGTGACGCTCCATACAATTCAATTACACATAAGTAGAGAACGGAAAAATTCTCGGGTTCATCGACCTGTAGGCTAGCATCCGAGAATATATGTGCACTGAAGCTGTTCGGTGACTGCTCGCTGACACACAGTGGCGAGCGCCTGCGTTTATTTACGTTATTACTATTGATTCAGCGATTTCAAATAAATGTCAAATAAATCAAAGTTCAGTTGCGAAAGTGTTACGAACTTATAGTTGTTGCAGTTCTAGCTTGTACCCAACAGAAAACGCGGATTTTCCAGGTCCCTACACATAAAACACCAGAAACTGGAATGTAATTTCAAACATTTGTGCATGCTGTAAGTGAGAAAGCTCACCATAGTGGGTTGAAAATAATTCTCTTTTGTGAATTGGAAAATGTTGTTATGAAATCATCAAATGTTTTCGTTCGTTATAATTTGCTTCTTATAGAACATAATTCAGCCGTTAGTTCCACAATTCATTTTTTCATTGCAATGGAAAGAAACCTTATGTCAGTATGTTATATTTAGTGGCGTAAATCAAAGTTTTTCAGGATTTTCTTTAGCATGCTTTCCAAAGATAACGAAAGCTTATGAGATCTTTCGACTGTTTCTATGTGTGCCTCTGTGCATTTGTACTAACGGACCTTTCCATTTTTTCTTAGACTACTAACGATAACTTGCTTTCATAGTTAATAACAGTATAGAACCATTTGCGAGTATAATTTATATGAAAAAAGCCAACTTTCATAATGTCACCAAGAAAATATACAATTGCAAGGCTACAAGCTAATGTTTTTCGAAGGTCCGAATGAAATGTTGGAAACAAACAGAATTCTGATCACTTACCAAAGACCAGGGAAATATTTTCACAGGAACTAGTAAATACCAATAATATTTTTGTGGTATATAAGTGTGATGTTTTTTTCCTTCAGATTTATGTAGTACGTTGCAGTAATTCTGATACGTTCACGTTAATTTTGTAGTACTTTTCATGTAATTTTTATGTGTTTGTGGCCTGCCTGGTGTATGGGTGTAACACGCATGTAAAATGTTTGTAGTTTACGTTTAGTCAATTTGAAGTTTGAATGCGGCTTGTGTAATATTCTTATGTTATGCTAGAGTTGTGTTGTACTTTTTTTGAGGTTCGGTTACGTACAAAGAAAATTCTCAATCATATGTAACTTTTCTGATAAATTTTTTAGGTACATGTTAACATAACATTTTTGTTTGGAATACTCTGTACTATCACCATCTTGAGTATTTACTATTCTCCTAAAAATTGACACATACATAAATGTGAATACATTAATTGAAGGAAAAGTATACAATGGTTGTTTGCACTTTAAAAAAAAAATTTATCATACGTTATCTTGTAGAGAAATAAAGATAAAGCAGTATTTGTGCACAACGTTATTACTGCACTGTTACGTTAAAACAACTTTAAAGGAAGAACATGAGATAAAACATTTAGCACTTTTAGTTCACAGTTTTCTTCTTTAAAACATTTACACAACTTTGCACTTTGTAACAACGATTCGAAGTACACACGCATATATTTAGATAGCTTGTTCTACTTCAGCAATGTTATCATCTTCCCAGTGTAAATATTTGCGCTGAGGTTTTGAGGTGATTAAAAGCAAACAAGAGCTATTATACACGTGCTTCATTTTCTCGTAGGATGACCATGGAAGCCTTACGAACACAGTATATTTACGCTCGATGTTCAGTTTAAGAGCATACATAATCTGTTATGTAAAAATAATTATTTTTCACACAGTAAAAAGAAACACAAGATTACTGACGATGTCTCTTTATGCACCTTACGATCATGTGCGAATGTTTGTACTTAATTGTTACAAAGTATTATTTGCTTTTCATTAAATGTTGGCAGGTAAATTATAGTTCATTAAAAATGTTAAACAATTAAATTTGACTTTTTTGCACACACACACACACACACACACACATACTTTCACACATACCACACACATAGAAGTAATATTCTATATAAATCTTACTAAAAAATTTAACCAGGAAAAAATTTACGAAAACTTAGAATTGCTAGTGATACAGTCTCCCTAAAAAGACCAGGTTAGTGATTAAACTTAATAGCCATTTTTTTCTTTGAACATGTTTTAAATTGTTTTAGTTGTGAAACGGTGGTACCGACTGTAATGTTTCTACATCACGTGACATTAGTCTAAATCCTGAGCCATCGTCGTGTTCGTACAAAATTAACTTACTTGACGGTGTATGAAATAAGTTCTCTGAGCTGCGTAATAAGAGGTTCCATTAAATTTTAAGACGCATAATGCATATGCACGCACAAAACCGACGAAAGTTAATAAAGCTTTCAGAGTTGCTAGCGACGTAGAAGTTTTCCTACAAGACCCGGCGCGGGTGAGATAAATCACATCAAGCGTCGAGGACAAGTGAAGAGCGGATTCCATTTTGCGTCTTTTGAGGAGCGCTGGCTGACGCACTCAGTGGTGATTCAATCACTGCGAGGTGGATCTGCTCCGTTCCTTGTTCTTCGCCGTCACCTCTCTGGCCTGCGCCGAGCTCCAGTCGAACAAATGAATATTCATTCACAGCTTCTTTCTTCCCCTCACAAGTTCGCGCTGGGGTCGTGCGGTAAAACACGGCTCGTGATGTCAGGAATGCAGCCCGACGTGGGCGGTCTGGCAAGCGTTCTCAAAGCTCTGGATTACGGTTTACGTGTCTCCACAGAGAAATTAAGAAGGCAGAACAACAATGTCGAAAGAGAGAAAAATTCTGTGTACCACAACGCCGAAACATTTTGCTGCAAGGTTGCCACCAGAACCAACTCAAATAGGAAGTCACTAAATATAGCAAATAAAAAAAACGAGTTGTACCGCAACCCCAAAATTCCATAACGCCGAATCCACAAAATGACCAAAACTGTTAACGTTAATGTGACCATAACGTAGAAACCGTAATTAAAGCAGAACCTAAATTAAGCTTAGTACAGATACAAGTATCTTCTAACAGAATAAATACGAAATATTGTTAAAAAAAATTTTTTTTACAAGAGAACCCTTCATCGTTTCGGCCAGCAGTGACGAAGCGTGTTCAAAGTGAATCGGTGCTTAGCGATGACTGCACGCAACACTTAACTTAGTTGTCTGTGAAACTATTAGACTGCATTGTATATATATATATGTATGTATATATATATATATATATATATATATATATATATATATATATATATATATATATATACATTTACCATACCGACGTAGGCGATCCGGGTTCGATTCCGAACGGGGCCAGACCCCGGATTTTTGCATGTGGGAATCGTGCCGAACGATGCCGTTGGTCGGCGGGTTTTCTTGGGAATCTCCCGTTTTCTCCACCTCTTCATTCCGGTACATCTCCATACACACTTCGCAATCCTATGATGATTGATGCAATATTTACCAACTTTATGAGCAAACCTTTACCCGGAATGATGCATTTGTTCGGCATGATCTCATGCGCGCAATTAAATGTACGAGCTTACGGCGTCAGAGATTGTTCTTCAGAAATTGGTTTATCGAGAAAAATTTTTTCTCAGAAAGTTGGCAAAAACTATTGTCTGAGATTTTTGTTTTTTATTTTTGCAGATTGGCTTCGAGAATCCTACAATTCTGAACTGATGCTTTTAGAGCAGAATTGTATACCACGCAGTATTAAGAGCTGACCAAAATTTCTCACTCACTCACCATACCGATGTATTTGAGGGTTAAGAAATACGTATGTTAAAATTGTTTCCCATATATCATTGGTAGATTATATATATATATATATATATACACATACACACATATACACACATTTCTAAGAAACAGTGAAACGTACACAGGTGTTACCATACTTGTATAGTAATCATTCTAAACTGTTGTTGTATTAAAAGCACAATTGTGGTCAGTATTCCATTGTGTGTGTGGGTTAAAAATTATCCTTACTGTTCAAGAAGTTATTTTACAGTGCAGTGGCGTAGGAACGATTTTCAAGTGGGAAAAAAAGGGGGGGATATAAATAGGGAGGGGTAATGAGATTTCTTCCGTCATTAACAACTTTAATAGCATCCAAATGAATATTTATGTGAATTGATAGCACTGCAAACCCATTTAATATCGACTGACTCATAGTATTTCTCAAGTAAGTTTTGATTCTTTTCAACGAAGAAAATGATCTCTACGCGGTTTTTGTACAAAAAAAAAGGGGGGGATTTCCCCTTCCTCCCATACGCGTGTTCCAATGCTACTATTATACTGTGATTGGCTTACACACGAGTGAGTTGGGCATAAGAGGCGAGACACTTGGAGTTGAAAACTGATTGTTGTTTCAACATTGTGTAAATTGATCTACAAGGAGCAAGTTCGTGTCGGAGCTGCTAGGAGCTCTGGTAGTAGACGCTATATTGCACTGTTATAACAACACTTTATTGCTAATGGCGCTTTCAGTCATACAGGTGTTTACGCAATAGCATTGGTAGATAGGCTAATGTCCAGATCTGTACTTCTAAGAATGTGGTTGAAAGTTAATACTCAGTACCCAGAGTGTACACTATAAAAAAAACTCCGTTAATATGTATTTTCCTAGCATTTAAAAATATATTATTCAAGTTTATAACAATTTTCACTCGTAATTTACAGCAAATAGCTACATTCGAGTAAAGTAATACGCGTTTGCTTAAGTTTATAGGACATATGATTCAAGAAGAGTTTTGCTAAAATAACTGTCAACATATCTCGTGCGTAATTCTTAAATTTAAAATGTTCATATAAACGATCTCACAGTAATCTACAGTAAGTTTTTCAGATCCTTGATCATTCATGGGATAGTCAGAACAAACTGGCGAGGTGAAATATATAATTATAGCATAATATAATTGTTAAACGACTTCCTCACATTTATCTTTATTTGTATAAAAGATTGCTGAGTTTATAATTGTTAAACGACTTCCTCGCATTTATCTTTATTTGTATAAAAGATTGCTGAGTTTATAATTGTTAAACGACTTCCTCACATTTATCTTTATTTGTATAAAAGATTGCTGAGTTTATAATTGTTAAACGACTTCCTCGCATTTATCTTTATTTGTATAAAAGATTGCTGAGTTTGGTATTATACATTTAAAATTATTGAAGGTAGGAATATAAGCCCACATATATACGATGCGTTGTCACAGATGACTTTGAAACTAAACGTCTGTATTCGTGTAAAAAATGTAAGATGTACTTATACGACGTTCTATGATATTTAGCGGACCAACATAGGTAGAAGTCTAAGTTGATTATATTAATGGTATTATGGTGACAAGAAAATACTTTCAGTTGGTATTTGTAGGTAGTTGACATACACAAAATTAGTACCACACTGCCAATGTAGACGTGTGAAACGGTAAATCAAATACCAGTTACATTCTTCACTCCTTTTTTAATATTAGTGTTTCTCTATACACAACACCGCGTCGTGCTGAAGTCGTTCAATTATCATGACAAGACGTCTTAGTACACAGCCTTTTTAGTTAATTTTCTTCGGGAGCAGTCACAGCAACGTACTTGCATCTGATACGCCTACACGTTTTGTATGTGGCAACCCGCTGGCCAAGCTTGTGATGCGGTCTGCATAGTGACAATACCTAGGCGTTATTAACGATTACAAATATTGATCTAGCATACTAGCAGCCTGTTTACATACTGACCACATATCAGAAATAAAGTGTACTATAATAATTAACTGGACGAGTTATGACTTAGAATTTAGTAACTACAATACAGATAATACGTTTAGACGATAATTGCTTAAAATTTTAGAACGTATTTTGTCTTTACATGAATTATATAAAAAATATTGATTTTCTTTTAAAACCAATCAGTTAACAACCATTTCAAGAATAATAGACTCTGCAGGTCACTTTCCATTCAGACATCAGTGAACTTGAGCGTAGCGCACACACTCAGAAGCACCAGTGGCGGCTCGTGGGTTGTTGCCAGGTGGGGCTGCAGATAGGCGGAACTGTACACTGTTGATAAACGCGCCGTAGACCAGCGACCATGAAATATTTTCCGGCTACTAGATGTTTTGTGACCACTCAGTAGTAAGGTGCACCTGCACATCAGCGTGTCAGTGGCTGTAGAGTCAACCAGCGCACAATCCAGTACAGCTATTGGTAACTGCAGCCCTACCTGGCGAGAACCCACGAGCCACCACTGAGAAGCACAGAATCCAATGTTTCTGGAATGCGTAAACATTTACTCCATCGTTAAGAATTCTACGCCTACCCACATTTCGCCAAGTAATGCAGTAAAATTGCATGTTATTGCAAATTGCATTGCAGATTCAGTAATATATACTAAAGTCACGGGGCAATAAAAGTGGTTCTTTGTTCGGCCCTTGATAAAGAACTTCGTTATGGTTCAAGCCACCACTCCCCACGCGCCGCGTTCCGTGCAACACCCCCCTACCAACAATTGTCACCTGTGACAGTTATGGTTAGTTTAGATCATTTTAGGTAAGCTTTTACGTTAGTAAAAATTGTTTAGTTTAGGTTAGTTAACGTTTGGTTACGGTTATGTGAGCTATATAAGGTACTGCACATGATACTTATAGTGAATGTCCACCATTGTCTGTTTGGCGCTACGGGATAAAACTAACACTCGTGTACGCAGTGTTGCCTACTCGCTAGGCTCTGTATCACCGTGCACAAATTTCACGTGTGTTTTTCACCAAAATTTTGCGCCCTTTAGAGTCGCTTCAAGAGGACCCTTTTTTATTGCTAGGGTAACATTACCCAATAATTCACTTTTATATAGCAGATTATCCTGACGCTGAAAAAGTCGTCAGCTTTATTTTCGTAAGGGCTAAAGTCTGAAGGTATCAACTGGCCTTTACTTTTGGCTTGATGGCGTTATTGTAATGAAGAAATATCCTGAGATTTGTCACTTTACGTCGATCGACGTTCGGTTTGTGGGGAAATTTAAAATTTTAAAATTTGATTTTTAAAGGCGAGTTACTCAATTAATATTACATTTACGTACAGTGTCTTCTATGTTTCCTGCTTTAATTTTTTCACAAGGAATAACCTGTGTGTATATACACACACATACACACACCAACACATACACACACATACACACATACACACCTACACACACACATACACACACACATACACACACGCGGAACTTTATTACAGCGTGAATATATTTTCACGGAACTTTCTTAACAGTGTGCACATTTTTTTTTTACATTATTCAAATATGTTTCGCAAGTAAAAGAGAAACATGTGAAATATAATTCGCTGTGGATACAAGGGCAAGGAAGACGAGGAGACGAGGGGAGGAGTAACATCGTCGTCGGCGGTTCGTTCCGCCGCAGGAGCAGGCGAGAATGGAGCGACGCGCTGGCAGCTGGTTGAGGAGTGGGGAAAGGGGGCCGCCAACCCTTCAGTCCTTCGCAGGAGAGTGGCGCTGAAGGACGCCGTTATGACAGCATCTCGGCGGCGTCCTACTCACCCTCACCCCTTGGACCACCACTCACCGCCCACACTCCTCTCCTCCCAGGAGCGGGAGGTCGGTGACGTCGGCGGGCGTAGCCTTCCGGCCGCATTAGGCGTCCCGGCTAGGCGCCCGTCAGCACTCTCCCTCCCCGCAGCCACCAAGAGGGGAGGGGGCGTCGTAAGGGCGAGGGGGTGACGGCAGGGTCGCGACATGCCCCGGGGAGGAGGTTGGTTTGTGCCGCGGGGGGAGGGTGTGCAGGCACGTGGCTGGGCTTGAGGACTGAGGTCGCGACCAGTCCACTTACTAAAATACACATCTAATGTAGTTACTAGCTACTCTCATACTATTTTTAATTTTTTTAAGTTAAGGTTGACGCCTATCTGCTCGTTAATAGATATGGAAACGTACGATATCGATTGGACAACTGGAATACTCAATAGTCAGTAAAATCTGAACTACTAATCAAAATTCGATGAGAATATTTTTGCCGAGTAGATATTTTATCAGCGAACGTTTATTTACATAGCACTATGCGGTAGTATGCTTTACTTTCGAGTAAAAAAATAAAAACGGTTTTCAGGAAAATAAGGGCTTGCGAGAGGGTTACTTATATTAAAATTATTTTCAAATCAAAACGCGAAAATTTTGGAAATTCTGTTATCGTAGATACCTAGATATTATCAAATTAAAAATTTTAAGAATGACAGTTTTCCATTTTTGTAGTTTTAATGGTCTGAACTCCATAATATTCTAAAAACAGTTTATAATTTTTTTACTCTAAAGTAAAGCATACTACCGCATAGTGCTATATAAATAAACGTCCGCTGATAACATATCTACTCGGGGAAAAAATCTCATAGAATTTTGATAAGGTGTTCAGATTTCATTGACTATGGAGTATTCCAGTCGTCCGCTGGACATCTTACCTTTCCATACTCCTTAAAGGCTCATAAGGGACGGAGCTATACTGGTAACCTCGAAGAATGCATCAAATGCCGAATCACCACATTGAGTGAAGCACTAAACTTACGTGCAAGATTTCCGCCGATCTGTGTTTATTATGGGAATTTAATTGCGCGGCGCACAGAAATATTAATCATTACTGATCTTTTCTAATATGTACAAGATTTATTTTTTTAGACATCAATTGTGATTAAATTTTGCTCTTATGAAAATTTTTTTTACTTATCACGGTTTTAAGTACGACACTAAAACCAACCGGCTTGCCGACCTGAAATAATTCACAAGGAATAACGACGTTGTAGGCTACAAGTTCTTCGATATAAAACACGAATTGAAACACTTTTGTATTAAGGAAAAGCCGAAATTATTTTTTTTTTAATTCAAGAATTAAGAAAAAACCGTGACCTTCAGATTATGTGTTTTATACAGGTGGTATTTTAGCCTACATCATCGTTATTAAGTGCGAATTAATCACTATGGCTAAGTCGGTTGGTTTTATTGTCGTACGGGAAACTATTGCAGTCAACATTTTTACTTTGAGAAGCCATAGCAAAAATTATGAGACATAACATAATTTCATAAGAGCAAAATTTAGTCACAATTTTTATTTAAGAAAAGAAAAAGATACCCACAAACATAAAAATAAAACCATAATGAAGAAAATTGTTGTCCATCGTGCCCTTAAGGATGTTCAAGTGTGATAAAGTTATAGTTCCATATTTACACGAAATAGTGTTAGTTTTCTAGACGATACTTGTGAGTGCAGTTTTCTCTTAGGAAACAATTTAAGCTGACGTGGTTTTCTCATAATGGTGCATGAAAGTCAAAATTTGCATGTTCTGCTGCCATGCAAATAGCGAAAACCAATTGATTTACGTGCGTGAAATAACATACTATGGGCTACGTAGTAAACATTAAAAAAAAATCCTGCGAACTGATTTTGTATATTTAAAAATTTCTGAATTTGCAACTTTTTTTCTGTACTTTCGCAAAATTTCAAATCAAAACATTACGTTGTGGTTTTGAAAAATGTTTTATTGCATAGCTCATGGGATTTAAGTTAACAGTGAATTATTTTGTTTAAGTAGGTCAGATGGTTTTCACTTTTTGCGTGGCAGTGTAACACGCAAATTTTGACTTTTAAACCCCGTTGTTAGAAAACTAAGAGAGCTAAAATTGTTTCGTAAGAGTAAAATGTACTCACAACTATTGTATACAAAACTAACAATATTTCATAAAAACATAAAATTATGATTTTATCGCACTTGAACACCTTTAAGCAGCGACCATATAATTTTATTGCTGGGAAGTTTGTCGCAAAGTTTAGTTCACGTTCTTATCTGTGTTTCGCATTCATCAGGTTGGTACATTTTGAAATACGGTAGTCTGAAAATACCGTTTTTAGCTATTTAGGCAAGCATAGACACAGTGTATTTAACGAGCGTGTTGTCTTAACAACAACATTCCGTCTTAGTCCAAAGTGGGCCAATGTGGAGTAGTTTCGTAAAAAGAAACGTTTTTTTAGAAAACACTGCAATACATTTGCAGAGAGTGGACGACGACACCCTTAAAATAAGTTAATTTATTTTAAGTATTGGAAACTGTAAGTAAGAAAAATTGTTTATAAACATTTTGATACGGCGACCCTTTCGAGGAATCGTCACTTTCGGCTTTGGATTTCGAGCAAGACTCAAAATTCTCCGAGATCGTTTCAGGGGCTTGCTGAACTGCGTTTCAATGGGTTATAAATATCAGTTCACGTGCTTGTTTACAATGATGAAAGTGTACATTACTAATTCAGTCTTCGTAAGTGCTAACAATATGCCAAACTTTAGTTCACGAATGGTCACATTTGTGACAATACGGGCGCAAATAATATTTATTTGCACGCAATGCTGTAAAAGTATATTTGACAGCGAGCTATGCAGAGTTTCGCTAAATATTTTCAATAAAATCTAAGACCTATGTTCTCCATAAAGGATCTCACTTTGTGACAGCAGTGGTGACTTCACCACGCAGCACTCAAAATGTTTGAATTTTAGTTTATTTGACAAAAATTAGTAACTCTTTTTTGAGCATTATATGCCATATATCAAAACCACAAATTAAAATGTATATAAACTTTACTGAAAGACCACAAAACGTGACAAAGTTCCCCCCCCCCCCAGTTTTACAAAGAAACCTCTATTTTCGGTACCTTTAAAACACATACTGGCATTAGGCATAATCTAGATCATGTACCGCGTGTAGATTCGTATGCATGTAAGTGATAACAGGCTAGTTACAGTAAATTGATTTTATAATCTCTGATTTATTTTATATTTTGGCAATCAGTGCATTTCCGCAACTTGGCAATGTAAGCACAGTTTCCTAAGTAATACAACACCGGGTACAAACTTCACCGAACTGAAAAGATAACGTAGGAGGTCATTATAAAATATATTTTTATTGTTATTAAGGAGATTGGTGCATGTTATGTATTTTGCCAGGCACAGGTCAAGTGATTCTGAATTGTCACTGATAGGTGGCGGACTGTATAAATACAAATAAACATTTTTAAAGTTCTGATAAGTACGTATATCACTCATCAACACATTTTAAGTGACATACTGCGTATTTTAAATAATTATAAATTAATTAGTTTGTATTAAGCTCTCAACAACAAACAAGAAAGTATTCAAGATTCAAGTTAATGCTGTTCTTTCTAATGGACATTAAGATCTGGGTACTTGTATTGTCGTGAAGTACATGGCATAATATTAGAAACCACGAGAGATTGTAAATTAAATATAAAACAATTTTGCCACAAAAATAAAAAATTGCGTTACGAAACATTATTTCACTCTATGCAACTACTGATATGTCTAATCAGCAATAAAATTAACTCAAGTAATTGAGAAAAGGTTTTTAGTTTCATTAACTCCTATACTGATTATGACATAAAATACGTGTTCCGTAGTGGGCGTTCTGATAGTGTGCGTCAACTTGTAGAATCCCTACAAATGCCTCATGAACGCAGTCGCAGCGACCGTTTTACGGTCAGGATATGTAACTTCAAGCAGGCAACCAGAGGGGCTACTCTATCAGGTCACATGTGCAGTTTAACGACTTTCCTGATTTCGAATGCAGCAATGTGTAATTGCATGTTCGTACGGTACGTAGCACAGGAACTAACTGGGCTTATTGGTTGGTTAAACATTCCGTTTGTAAATGCATGTAAACGGATTACCAATAAGTTGTTCTCTAATAGTATCCCACAATTCCCGGAATTTTTTTGAGGCCAAAATTATTTTTAAATGTTGTGATTACAATTATATCCTTGCCAAAAGTTAATGCGATCTACTATATACCTGTAAGTTGTAAATATGTATCAACAATGTTTGGAAAATTTGTAAACATTAAGACTCTTAGATTATTTTCAAGAAAATTGATAGAATTTGCACCTACGCTTAGGTCATGGCAGTCAAAGTGCGGAAGCAGAAAAAAAAATTACAGGATATAATATTTAAAATGATATAGCTTCTTTGAGATTCTGTTCCATTGCGTACCAATGTAATTTACCTTCCAATAAGCGTAAGACGATGCCACTGATTGTTAGAAGGAAGGAACTCTGGACTCGCTGGAAGACGTAAACACTGCACGTGTTCCAGTACTGCAAGCACAAACTGAGGCAGAGTTAAGGACACTCCACATCACTTACTTTACGCCTTCAACATGCCTCCATCTGTTCTACCCTCCTCTCAACTGCTTCCAGAAGATCTCTGCAAACACTCCACCCCGCCACCTTCCGAATAGGAGATAAACTTCCGGCCTTTTCAATAACACCTGAGAAATGAGGCTATTTTTGCCAGCCTCCAACAACCAGCTCACCGTACCACTTCCTTTCTGCCTCTCTCTCACCTCTTTCCACTTCCCACGTCCTTCTACAAGCACGAACCTTCAGTGGGCCCTGGGGCGCTTGAGGGAAATTTATCGATGGTGCAGGAGAGATGGCAAAACTGCTTCGGGCGCAAAACTGAGATACGGGTATGGCTGGCCCTTTCCGATCCAGTGTAGGGACCTTGTATATTTGTTGTCTTCATTGAGCTAGTCGGGGAAATGCTTTCCTACAGGAAACGCTCCTTTATAAGATGAACCATCTTAGACAAAATACGCACAGCATTCAAACACACACAATTAAGAATGGTAGAAAATCAATACAACAAACATTCATTACTCGGATATTGAAAAATGTTTAAAAATCAGTTTAACCAATACGTGAGATTAGGTTAATGCAGGTTTTCAAAACGAAACACAAAATCAAATATTATGTGGGAGGATTTATTATTAACAGTTACCAACCACGTGCTTGCTATTATTTAATTATTTAGTTAATATTTATTCTGTAATAATAATTATTGCAAGTTAAAATAATTTGTTTCTGAAATTGTACCTCAGGAAGAACAATGGTTCGTATGCATAACATGCCATGCAGTAAACGCTTATACTTGTGTTTTTGCAAGCAACTACTAGGTTTCGTATGCAGAAAGTTTTCAGTTTTTTCTTGAACTAGAAATTAGGCCTACTTTCTCAAGTCCGCACATTTAATACCTTAATTTTTTCCTCAGCAGATATGGCGCTGTTTATGCAAACAGAAGTATGAGTGCGTGCTCCTAAAGTGTACAACTTTTTTAGAAATAGTGAGACTCGATGGTATCGTTCACTCTATAGATTTGAGGAGCATAATATAGAGTATTTGGCGAATATTTTTTACCGGGCGAAACAAATGAAACGAGAGATGGTGCACTATCACGTAAGGAAACAATAATGGAAGTTTTCGTAAGACATGTCGGTGATCCAGGGTTTCATGTTGGCATTAGTGAATACAAGGATGTGTCACAGTCTACGGCATACCGTACAGTGAGGAAAGTCGCAAAAAAAAATTGGTGAACATTCAAAAGACTGGATACACTTTCCTAAAAACTCTACATGAACTAGAACAGGCCAAAAGAGACTGGCTTTAGAGATGTTTAATTTTCCTTGTTGAGTAGCTGCATTAGACCTCACGCATGTAGAAATACCTAAATCGCCAGTCTATGGTGGCGAGTATGTGAACAGAAAAAATCGCACTTCCATCATGTTCAAGCGTGGAAGTGATAGCACCTTACACGGGTCATGCAGTGATAATAGCTTAAATGGATATGGTGTTGCTCCGTGTGGCTTATGAGACAATACAACGCACCTGACGAACATATTAAGTACAACAACATGCTAAAAACATTGTTATTATTGAGAGTGTGTTTGGACAAATTAAAAAAAGAGGTTTATTTTTCTAAGTTCAAAAGTTCGACTTAGTCTTGATATAATTGTTTCACTCATTGTTAACAGTTTTGTATTACATAATTAGCGAATCACATTGAAGAGAGTTCCTTTTATGAAGTGGAACTAGATGAAAACAATAATGACTACGAAATAGAACGCGAAGACAATCAAAGATAAGGAAACGACATCTGAGAAGCAGGAGAATGAAGAAAGGACGAAACTGCACATTTATTATCCACTGACTAGTTAAAAGAACACATAAGTGGGTTGTTTATTCACGTTTATCCTTTAATCGAACCCAGTACTTACACACCCAACATTTTCCAGGAATCTGACATGAAATCGGCAAACTATTCAGATAATAATTATTGTTTACTTATCCTTAAACACAAATAAGTGACAGCATTTTGTAATATAAATGAGGATACATCAGTTGGCCAGGTGGAACTACGAGAAACATGTTCACGTACTTCTCTTAGTTCTTACCTTTTCTCTCTAATGTAGTGCTATTGTTCCACAAGTACTAAACGCTGAAGTTCGCTTTTTTGAGAGCTGCCTTGTGTCACTCGTGTCAAGGGGTTCTAAGTTCTAAGACTGAGCTGAAGTTGTTGGTGTTTGAAGAGAACGTTATGCGAGCCGTGTGGAAAAACCTTCCTGCAGATGCACGTTTATCTACACTTCGTTGATTTTTCATTGAGACATGGCTCCTAAAGTAAATAAACAAATGTAGTAGAGTTTGAGTCACTCTAGAAAACAAGTAATGCTTTTCTTGTTTTCTTACAGAAAAAGCATGCAGTATATTTATTTAATATAGCTACAACGCTTCAGAGCATGTGAATTTTTATAATCAGAACAATTAGGGTAGCGCTTATACAGTCAATGCCAACTACGCTCGTAAACTTTCGTTGTGCGTAGGCCTTTTTACAAATT
>PNEQ01047132.1:77083-96320 GCA_003012365.1 Medauroidea extradentata
TTTTTTTTTTTTTTTTTTTTTTTTTTTTTTTTTTTTTTTTTTTTTTTTTTTTTTTTAATTCTGCCTCCATGATGTAGAATACCTGTTGCTTGTTTTTCTGTTGTAGACTTACTAAACGCTTGTTCGTAAGCATTAATTAACCTATTCGTTGCGGACATTTTCGCAGCTTTAACTGATGGAGTTTGTGATTTATTCAATATAATCGGCTTATATATCACAAGCCACACAAATTTTAATCGTAAACTGGTTTCATTGGCTTCACTTGACTCAATCAAGAACATCTTGCCAGCCACTACTGACAGGACTGACCATGCGGTTCTGGTAAGGTATCAGCAGTGCTAATCCCGGCAGAGTTAATACTTAAACATTCCAGTAAATGCTAGGAAGTATTGGCAGCATTTACTTTACGCTCCTCCGGTAGGCCTATGTACGTCATACTATAAGTAAAAGGTTATCAACCTAAAATTAAGCGTTTACTTCTACTTGTACTTAATTCTTATAAACACGTAAGTATTTTCATGCAAATGTCCCAATGGCGATGAATGACTTCTGTAAACCCCTAATTTTGTTTTCAGTTATTATGTTTCCTAACTGCTACTTATTAGACGTGGAAGAAATGCCTAACACAATTTACCAACATTTTTAGTGCTTTACACGAAATAATAGTACTCAAACACATGCTATCATTCATAGCACCGTTTAATATTTTGCCATCGTGCAAATTTAGAAATTAAGCTTTTAAAGAGCTAGTTGCTTAAAACAATGCCCAAAAGCGCTAGTAAAAATTAATCCTCTTCGGTAATAACAGCGTAGCGAATGATCATGGATGAACGGATAAATCTTAAGAACGTGCAAAAGCAATCAGCAATGCCCGTCAACAACGCAACTGCAATTCTGATCAGAATCAATACGTGCTCTAACCAAGGTAATACCTTAGCCAACCAGATCTTGATCACCGAATAGCATTAACCGTTATATCCTCTGTGTAGCTGCTTCCCGGTGTAGCATTTTAAGAATCTACTCTTGAAGAGATAATTCCACCCAAACTGTACGAGACTTTTATATGGTAAATTGACAATATACCGTGATATACTATAATATTGCGATAAACCGCTCAGCGGGTTTTATAAAATTGGGAAGGATTTGTGCACCGAGTTCGCTAAGTTGCCAGCAGAGTGCAGGCACGTATGGTTTCAGTAATAACTGACCGATTTACATACAAGACCACAGTTAAAATGGTTTACATATGTCTGGTACCGAAGTTCGAATCCTTAGAATCATGAAGTTGGTTAGGTTTACTCTAAACACTGGGTAGTTTATTTTATTTAGGCCACGGTCTATGAAGGTAGAGGTCTGAGGAATTAAACGTGACTCTCTTTTCGTAGCCGAGCGCTAGTAGTAATTTAATGGAAGATTTGTCTAGTTTTGTGTTTGGCTTAGCCTAAAATGTGAAGTTGTTATCGGAATTGCATGTATTATAGAAGAACAAAATAAAACGTAATTTTGAATTGGAGCACGTTTTTATTTCAACCATAGAATTTAGTTTTTTTAATCTTTTACATGTAAACACACATTGCAACGATTCTAACATTTTGTAGGGCACGAAATAATATAGTTTGTTCGAATGTGTTTACTAAAACCATAGTACAGAATATATTTTTTTCAAACTACGTATAAAAACAGTTCCACAAACGTGCGAACGCATTTATGGATATGAAACATACCACATACAGTACCAGAATACATAATTAACATAATGTCATATAAATTATTGTAAAAATGGTTCGCCGCCAAATATAAACAAGACAAATCTTCCAATAAATTACTACTAGCGCTCGGCGACAAAAAGGGAGTCACTTTCTCTTGCTGGAGAGCATACGCAGTGTCAAGACCTCTTCCTCTTAGACCGTGATTTAGGCTAAAGTTAACAGTCGATTGGCGAAATGAATCCTCCGTAAGTTAGTAATAAAACAAACGCCTGGTAACATATTTTCTTCATTATTTTTGTTTTGAAAACATTGAAAACGTCTGTAACTGATTCAATAAGAGATAACTGCGCCTAGAAAAAAAAAATATTTTTGTAAAAATTTAACAAATTCATAGTATATTTAATTTGAGACGATCCAGGTAAGAGAAGGATAAGAATAAATTTAAACTCTCAAAATACTATGTCCCAACAAATTAATACTTGGAAAGAGATAACAGCCAAAGCGAAGTTATTGATATTCAATACAGCCACACAATATCTTTAATTTAAATATATTACGTCCGGTATAACATGCTAGTTCCTTATTATCCTAAATAATCAATTCTAATCTGCCTCTTGGTAACTATGTGAATATGTGGTGAACGGATAACAAATATACTGAAAAGAGAACCTATATAAAATTTATCAAATATACTTAGACTAGTGAAAAACGTCCTATGTCAGGGCAGTAGCTTGTGGAAGTTCTCAGACTTATTAACTGGCGTCGAAGAATTGATGAAGCCATTCTATCACTTGCCAGAAATTAAAAAAACAATTGTTAATGTCTAACCGATTTCTTCTATAATGCTCACAAAATGTGTAAACGAACCGTTTCAGATGTCATTACTTTACAACTTTGCCCTTTATTACTTATGTGATGTATCTATCTCAATATTACCGTGAATCAGTAAGTACGTACAGTAAGTGTTAGATATTTACAGGCTGGGATATATATTTTTCAAAAGTTGGTTGTCTAAATAGTTTATAAATATCCTTCTTATCCCTGTTCATTTGTGTATTGCTTTACCTGATAGTAACGATTTAATGCTCAAGGCACGTAGGTTGTTATAAAGCAATTCACTTGTATTTTACTATTTCTGAAGTTAATAGCTAACTTATAAAGGAACTTTTTCTTCTAAAGCCCCGTATTTATTTAAGTACCTATTTGACAGACTTAAGTACGGAGAATATAAAACTAACTAACATGACAGTATTTGTAGTTAATTGATGACAAACCTAATTAAATAATGTTCTGTACTTTAAATTAATATACTGTTATAAAATATTTACTTTTTAAATTTATTCCATTTTAGACGGGGATATGGCCCCTAGGCACTCTTACAGAATTTCAAAGAATACCTCATTGGTTGAAAAGAATCCTTCGTTTTACAGGGGCTTCAGTTTCTCAACCTTGACTGATAAGGTTCCGTTGATTGATCTTGTAAGGAGGAAGCTGGAATAGCTGCGGGGAAGCTACATGAGCTTTGAGCGCCCACAGAAAAGTCGTGCTTCACGTGGAAACTGGGTAACTCTAGCTCGCCTCAGTTGGCTGCAAGTTGACTCCACTTCTCATATCCCGTTCACGTGCACTTAGCGGGAGACAGGCGTACAAACTTCGCAGATTAAATTTCGACGGCGGTTGTGCGCTCTATAAAAGGCTTGTCCTGGGACCGTCGCTCCCCGCTTATAATGAATTTACTTTATAAGCCATGAGTAATTGATCCTAGTCACAGAGCCTTTCGTAGTAGGATGATGGCATTTCTAAAGCCGGATTAAGCTATTTTAGTATAGTTAAAGGCGTTGGACCCGTAAAAATTCATTTTGTCTCATATTTGTGCTAAACACTGTTCAACTTTTTCACATCACATGTCATTTTCTCCAAGCAAAAGCAATTAGGCACCATAATTTGTACATAATCACCTAGCAATTAAACAAGTCCACACGTCAAACTATATAAAACAAATTTTCTTAACTACAGGTTACTTGGGTAAATAGTTAAGCTTAATTGTAGCTAATGCGTCCAAACCAATTCGGGAAATAGTGCTCAGAAATATTCCAAAACATCTACAAAACTGATTAATTTATGTTACGCACAACATCGTCAAGCGCAGACCTAGCTACCTACTATTTTTCTCAAATCGGTGTTTGTGAATGATTCAACTTCACGCCGGAAAGAAGTTTGATACACGGATAACTTAATTTAAGTTTTGAAATAAACATTCTCCTTACATTCATGAATTGTTTGAAATTCGAAACCGGAACCTCGCTGGATTAGCTCACCGAAACATGTATCGCTGTAAGGATGCATAGAGATTTAGCCTACTTTCCGAAAGAAAAAGTAGGCTTATGAGAGCTACATCCTGTCCGTGTGTGTATGTGTGTAAACGTGTGTATGTATCCCGTTAAAACATTTTTTACCAGTGGACCGAATTTCATCAAACTTTATACATAAACAGTAATTTGTAATCTGACTCGACTTTCACATATTTTGTTTACGCCATGTTCATATTTTCAAAATGGCGACCATTTTAACATTTTTCGATCAAGCTAGATATCTTAGGAACAGTACTTTAGAATTTCATTAAACTTGGTACACATATACTACGTACAATGTATTTCGTGTATTTCGTTTATCCTGTGTTCATATTTTTAAAATGGTGACAATTTTTACAAAGTATAGTATGACATATTAGGAAACATCTTTCAGAATTTCATCAAACTTGGTACACATATACGGCATAAAAAGCTGATTTTACTTTTGTATAACTCGTTCATTCTCTTCATATTTTCAAATTGATAGCCATATTTATATTTTAGTATAGTAATACATACCTTAGGATATATTTTTTCGGAATTTCTTTAAACTTGGTACACATATACTGCATACAAACCAGACTTGACATTTGTATATTTTATTACTCCATCTGCAATATTTTGAAAACGGCTGCTACTTTTTTTATTTTTATGATATAAATATATCTCACAAAAATTTCCACAATTTATTAAACCGGTTACTCGCATATTACCTAGCAAACTGACTTATCTTAACTGTATATAGTGTGTATCATACGACTAAATCAATATAATTTAATATTCCTAGATTACGTAAACGATTTTAACATTCAGGGTTATTTTGCACCCCCTTTGAGGAAAGTAGGCATATCAGTCATGTTGGTAACTACTTGTTTTTATTGGGGTAGTTGGGTTGAAAAAAGTTTTTTTTTTTTATTTCGAGTGGTTGGCGAGGTGATGAAAGGTACTGATGGAAAACCAGTAACTATCTCGCGTCTGACCTGTTCGTATCTTAAAAAAATATAGTTAGAATCCACCCAGGATTAAACCCGGATCTCTGTGGTTTGGGGCTAGTGTGCAATTCACATAATCATAATACAACAATTAAAATAATTCACACTTGCGTGTTGTTAACTTATGTGACATTTTAACAACGCGTTTTCTTAACCGCTTACACCATGTTTGCAGAAATTAAGATTTTCCTATAAAAATTAAAAAGAACTAAAAGAATTTTAAAATGCAAATATTTTTACCTTGGCGAAAAATATATACGTACTAAATACAATTTAATATACACACATATATGTGTGTATGTATATATATATATATATATATATATATATATATATATATATATATATATATATATATACACCCACACACTAAGCGTTAGGTAAATATTAAACTATCCTTCTTGGCATCAAATTAGAAATATCTATCCGTAGGGAAATTGGTTGCCAAGATCAATATGAAAAGAAATTGTATTATGTGCACACGTTTGCTATTTTGTCTGTTTCGTTTGTATCTTTTATTTCCAGGTGTGGTGGTTACTGCTCAATTGTTGCATCAGTACTGAAGAAGTTAAATACATAATGTGTGAAGCAGCAGTACTGAAGAAGTTCAACTTATTCGTAGAGCGTATTTAATATATTCTAAACCATGTATAAAACTTACTTGTCCTATATCTTTGTACATTCGCGTACCGTCAAATTATTAAACGTACGTAATAAACCCCAAACACCTCAGCTAATTGCGATCCTCAAGTTACCGTAATTTCACCACACATTATATAGGACTGTACTACAGGTAGGTCTATTTAATACTGAAATACAGTTTATGTTATGAGTTTATCTTCTGAAGCACTTATCTGAAGAACCATCACTGTGACATCGATAGCGGCGGTAGTAGTGAAGTGCGGAGAGCTAAGAGCGACACAATACTCACATTACGCCTCACCCTAACCTCTAGGTGCAAGTCTTCTCGCCGATAACTCGCTTCTATGCGACGTTGAATGACATTTCATGATGCAATATTAGCGACAAATGTGTGTTTTATCCACCTATGAATTTTATTTACTGTATTGAAACAAGAGTATCACGTTTAAAAGTATCGTAAAAACTCCCTTTTACGCCATTTTCGTTTCTGAGAAAATAACCTTTAAATATAAATGGTAGACTTGAAAAGGGAATACATGCGTATCATGACTTCACTTACGTATGTTGAGTACTTTTCGAATAAAATAATGTCGGCAAAAGCTCTGCACATCGCTCAGCATCTCAAGCAGGTGGCCAACTTAAGGGGGTGTTCAACAGTTGCAAGAATTTCCAAACACATGTCATCTTGCGCGTGTACCTAGCATTATACGATAGACCGATATTGCGCGGAGCTAACGGAACCCTCAAAGAGGTTTGAAGTTTATGTATGAAGGGTTATGAAAAGTTATAAGGCATCTTTTCGGCGCATATATATTGTCGCAGTACCTCAAGCGAATGCATATAAATCATATATGGGGAGATTTATATTCCTTCTGTGAACTATCGGCGGCAACAAAGGTGATAGGTAAGTATCCTAATATTTATATTGCTCGATACATCGATTACTTAAATTTCTGAGAGTTGTAATATTTGTTCAAATATTAGCATCAGTGTTATTTAAATACGCATGATAATAAGATGTAAACAAAATTCTGAAAACAGCATTTGTTTATATCTTTCTTAAACGGCATACCAAAATCTCGGTGTTCTACATTAACATTTCTTGCCTTTATATACTCTCGCATTGCCCTCTAAAACAACTTGAAATTATGCCCGTTATCGCCCTCTTCTAGAATTGGCATTGGCGCGAACAATAGGTACGTGTTGAAGTTTATGGGGAAAACAAATCGGGTGGACCACGTAGCACCTCGCTTGCTATACAGCGGATACGAAACGCCTTCCAAGGCGCGCGGGCTGTAAGATTTTACTACGGCGGTAAACATAGACGGTAGCGTGGGTACAGCCGCTTGAAAACCCCTCACCTTACTTGCCCTCAGTTCAAGTTCAGAACGTTATGGTTACTGCCACGTCCCGACACTTTTATTTCCTCTGTGTGCTGTTTGCTGACAATATCTCATGTTTCAACTACAATGGCCTCGTTTATTAGACAACAAGAGTTGTATCTCTTTTTCTCGGCCATTTATTTGTACTAAACTCTCTCGCAAACATAACATCTACGTTATTGTTTCTAAAGTTTGGTTTCAATGCCGTGGGTGAGTTTAAATTGTATATTTGTTGTACTTTTATTCACAATCCAGCACATTATGAAAAAAAAAAAAAAATAACGACTCAAATAAGTTGCCTTAATATGTAACAATTAATATTAATATGAAAGTAACCTTACACATTAATTAATATACAAATCTGATGAAATCATTGGGCTAAATTTTCCCCTTTTTGAAATTTTTAACTCTTGTAAATTTGTGAATAATTTAATTAGTAGAATATTTATAAAATTTTTGTCTATCATTGCCGAATATTTCTTGAATTGAACTGGTTAACAAAGAGAAAGGACGAATAATTTTCTTCTTACTATTTCGTTGGCAACTATATTTATAGACCACTCTTCAAAGAACCTAAGTTCAGTAGTCTACGAGTCAAAATCTGAATTTGGAAATTATTGTATTTCTTCTGATTTTCCTTACACTTTCCGTTAAGTGTTTTCTTACAACAGTAAGTTTCAAGCTTTGCGATTTCTGCTGAAAAAAAAAAGATAAGAGTGAACGGACAAAAAAAAATATTGAAACCAACGCGTTTGTTAAGGGCCTTGCGTACCATTTGCTTAAAATACGTCGATTAGAAAAATCATTTCGGAGCTCCTCAAAATGGCAAAAAAAACGCCTTTTCAACGTGTTATATCTGAAACACTACTCACAGGATTCGTGTGAAACTACCGAAGAAGCATGCAACGGACTTAGCTTGAAACTTTACATCAATAAAAATATGGGGTCATAACTGAAAGTTTCAGTCAGACGATTGATGCACGATACTACTCCACGCCGTTTCAGTATCTTGCGATTGAGACGATACCGCACCAGATGGGCCGGACAACATCATCCTTGGCACCGTGCCACACTCACACAAACACACGACCAGTAGGCGGACGCCTTAATGCGCTCACATGTTTGATTTCAGCCGACTACACTAGGGAAGTTATTTTCTCAGCATGTTTTCTCAGTTCTTAGTTCCAAGGAAAATGCCTGTGGAATGACTTCGAACATTTCAGAGGCGAATGAGCGCTGTTCACTAATACGGATTAGAAAGCTATTTCTTTCCTCCCTTGCAACCTCTAGCCTACTATAGTTCAACCAGGCACTCATCGGCGTATCTATACATAAGGAGATAGCTTCATAGATTTATTGATTTTATGTCTTCTTACATGCAACTAATTTATATAAGTTAATTTTGAAATTCAGGTCCTTTAGTGACATACAGCATTGATTATCAAAAATTTTTAAGCTTGCGTGAACTGATTGTTAGCTATATATATGCACTGATGAGAGACTGGACTAAGTAAATAATTACTTATCTCCAATTACGTTTACATGTAAACAAATATGATCTTAAAATTACCGTTATCTCTTTTTTCCCTACTTCCTACTTTACTTTAGTTTCAAATAATTAATATAGTAATTACGTTGTGGAGAAATTCCCCCTTTTAATGTTGTTGCTATCCGCAGACTTCGGTGGCTATATCTGTCTTGCGAAGTAAGGGTGATACTTGAGAAGGCGCTCATCAAAAGAACTCAATTTGTCTTGGACAGCTTATACATGACTTATACGTATGCACCGCAGCATTTCTTGGTCTTGTGACTCACACTGCGGAATACAAATGCTGTTCAGTCGGCTGTGAAGGATCAAAAATGTCACTGACTTAGATGTTATGGCTCCTGCGGTCAAAGAAAACCGTTATCCGTACTACGATTTTCGTCTTAATTTGGTCCCTGATAATTAGCTACCCTGATCAGGAAATCTCTCGTAGTTTATACAACGCCCTTGTTCTAAAGCGGTACTAACTTTTCAGTGCGAAATGTTATGGCGAGTACTAAGCATCTGTTCGAGCCATTCGGAGTACTTGTGCACAAAGGACTTAACGCGATAAAGTCGGCCGCGTGTGATATGTTAGTTACATAACAATTATATTTAATAGTTTTGTAATAATCCATTACTATGCGATTTAATTAATTTAATGTTAAACTGTAACTACATTGTAACTTTTACTGAGATTATGGATACTTGCAAGTGAATTGTAATGCTGGTTAGTTGTAAGAGAGGGCCTCATGGCTTTAAGCTTGCCCGCTTTAAAAATAAAACATAAAATAAATAAATAAATGCGTCCACGGCGTCACAATCGTGTGCCCAAGTCACGCCGGCCGTTAACAAAATACACTCACGTCGATGGATTTAAAACTGAGACCGGACATTTTCTGGGTGAATTTATTTTGTGTTTTCGAAGCCTAAAACTGCAGGAGCAGTTAGAACGACATAACACGTGCGTAACGCCCCATTCTAACCTCTAGGCTCAAGTCACTGAAATGTCATTCAGTCTTCTCGCCGACAACGCGCCTCTGTACGACATTCAGTGTTAACTCTTTTTATCATTTTATAACGTAATATTACACCGAAAAAAAAAAACTTATTCGTCACCACAAAATAATTTGTCATAATGGACCTTACCAACTTTTTTTTGTAGTGACCACAAAAATCTTTTGATGTCCCCAATAAAGTTTTGTAGTGACTACAAAAAAAATTTGTAAACACTACAAAATTATTTTGTGAGGTCCATACAGAAAATAGTATTTTGTAGCCAAAATAAAACAGTTTTTCCCCATGTGTAAAGATAAAGGTGTGTTCCCCCACACCTCTACAGTTGAGAAGATTCTGAGAAAAGATTTTCATACCTAAAAAGGACAGAAAAATCACATTTTTGCCATATTCGGCAGTGAGAAAAAATGCTTTTCGAGATATCTGGAATGGGTATACACGTTTGTAACACTCTTTGAATGGCATTCCTTATCAGATACGTCTCACGCACGATGAGTATATTTAATAGTGTATGTCAAATAAACTTGTGTCGGCCTAAACCCTGCACACCTCTCGGCGACTTGGGCAGGCTTCTACCTAAAGGCTCGGTATCAGTCGCCGTATTGAATTATTCTATTTTTCGCTCTTGTGAAATTCTGAGAAGAAAAATGTGACATTTGATATTGTAATATCAATTCTATTTATCTTTCGCTACAATAAAATCATCGCAGTTGAACTTTTAACGTATATTTAAGCCGCAATTAGTCGAGCAAATTACGAATAAAATAATATTTGCTCGACTAATTGCGGCTTAAATATATGTTAAAATTTCAACTGCGATGATTTTATTGTAGCGGAAGGTAAATAGAATTGATATTACAATAGCAAATTTCTCATTTTATTTCTCAGAATTTCATAAGAGTGAAAAATAAAATATTTCAATATGGTGACTGATGCCGAGCCTTAAGGCGGAGTTGAGCTTTTTGGTCGATGAAGCTAAGATCTTTGCAAGGTTATTACTGCACCGAAAAAAAGCTATTATTTACACGGGGAGGAATTTCCACTAACATAAAAGTTTACCGTTCATGTGAACAGTAAATTTACCTGGCAAATGTAGGGCGAAATATTTATCATTAAAAACATTAAAATTTGGACGCAATTTTACAACTTTTAAATGTGGCATTGCTAAAACTACAGATAAACTAATTAATAATACGAATTCTTAAAATTTTGACATCAGTGGAATTCGACACAATACTACTTGGATCGACGGATCAGTGTGCTGACCAATTTTATTAATTTTTAATATTTAACGTAGTTTGGTACAACGGCAACGCTTAACCGCTGCGCTAAATACAATCACCTCACACACGACCCTTTTCCAGTGACAAGGAAAATCGTATGACCTAAGTGAATTTCGTGACAATTGTTGTAAGACAAAAAAATTTGGTGACAAATTCAAACGAACGCAAATTAACACCCAGCCGAAGATGGGAATCGAATCGTAAATAGGTGCCGAGCCGACTACGTTCAGTTAACGTTAACTCAAAAGTTTATATATATATATATATATATATATATATATATATATATATACATATATATATAATTTCACGCTCTAGTAAAACTAGGGGTCTGCTTAGGATATTGCAAGAGCCATGGGAAATGCGTGGATTCACCGACATGTAAGCTAGCAGCATATAAAAACATGCGTGTACACAAGAAGAAAGCAGTTGCTCATTGCCTGGTTGTTGACGCAGTCCTACCACATGTTTCGACCCGCATTTAGTTGCTTATTTATTAGTAGCTCAGCGCCGTCCAGGAGTGGTCAAAAAAGTCAAAGGTCAGTTGCAAATAAGTCATGTTTTTAAATTCTAACCTATGCCCGAAAAGAAAAATATATTACTTGGAAAATCAATCATGTACAAGGTTGCAACCAAATTACAATGTTCAAAACCGTATGTGAAGAAAGGGCCCTATACGTTACTTTTCATTTTGTACAAGTTAGAGTTCTACTTGATTAATCACAGCGTTGGCTTAGGAACTATTTGCGTTTGGAATACTTTTGAATTTGTTTTAGCGACGCAATGAATACCTATTAAAAGGCCACGCGGTGCCACGATACGCAATGAAATGCAAAAAAGGCAAGGGAAATCTTATGTATGCAAGTTATCAAATGTAGAAAAAAAAGTGTTTTGGAAACCGTTATAAAAACTACACACATAACTTGGTAACAGTTTCTACTGACAATTTTTCATAAATTTCCTACCTTCCCCCCCCCCGCCCCCCCCCCAAAATCCGTGCCTTTCTCAAAAAGAACATTTCTGAAGAACAATTTTATGACGACAAAACTTTGTATGTTTGATTCTTGTGAAATATACTATAGCAAAGAATGCTCTACTGTGGTAAAATGTTTACAAACAAAGAAGAGAAAAAATTTTGTATCTGTATTGCAGTAAAATATAAGTTGGTTTTACACACTTTGATCCACAAAATGAGTTATACAGAATTATTTATGGCTGGTAGTATTTAAAATAAATTGATAAAAAATTATAAAAAAAATATTTAAGTTTGTGTATTTTTAAAGTGTGAACTTAAATACACACTTAACTTATTTCACAGTAATTTTCTTTGCATCTAGTGTGTTTGCTTCCCTTCCTTTGCTTACAAAAAGAATCTAATTTGGAAACAGAATTTAGAAATCATGTATTTATTTGTGTATAAATTTTAGTACCATGTGTTATGAAACTATAAAAACTAGGGTATGCGTAAAAGGTTTCATGAACGACTTTAAGCTTCTAAATGAAGATTTTCCCAAGAGCAAGAGCAAAGTGTGGATAGCCGCTGCATGCGCATTGACTGTCTGAAGCTAAACACTTAATTAACACAGCCGGCCAGATGAGTGTTTAAAAAATAATGTTTAATGAACTTAGCGTGTCAGAAAGCAAGCTCCCTTACTATGCAGTTCCCAATTTTAGAATATAGAAATTGGCAAAGAAATGAGAGGAGGAAAACGAGGCCGGCGAGAGAAGAAGGAATTTTAATTAAAGGAAATTTGTTTATATCACCAGTTATACATAAATGTTAAACATCTTTGATTAAATATTTTATAAAAAAAATGCACGAAAATATAGAAGTCTACGATAACTGGAGGAAAATTATTCCCTCGCTGTATTCTCGCAGACGGTTGTGACAGTTCTTAACTGTACAGTGGTTGAACAAAATAACTAACAGAAAATTTACGAAGCAATAGTACACTCTGTAAACGTTCAATGTACGTAACTAATTTAGATACATAAAAGTCAAATTTCGCATATGTGTCAATAGGCGGGGTTTGTCTGTTATCTACGTGATTCCGAATTGTTCGGCACATTATGAACCATAATTTATCAGGAATACAGCTTAGAATCACCATACCCCCAAATAAAAGAACCAAAATTGTCGTGCATCTGTCATCTACGACATTGTCCCTTCCCGATTATATTTTCAAAGATAAGTTAAGTAAGGCGTGGTAGATAAATAAGCGCTGAGTTCGACAGTTGAGATCTAACTTCTTGAAAGTCAATATAGAAAAACTACAAAACAACAATCCTTGATAATTATACTTGCCAACTCTATTGGCAAACATTTACCCGAAATGATGCTTTTGTTAAGTATGATCTCTTGTGCCGCAATTAAATGTACGAAACTTCGGCGTCAGATATTGTTCTTCAGATATTAGTTACTCGAGAAAAAATTTTGTTCACAAAGTTGGCAAACATAATTTTTTTGGGATTGATGTTTATTGATTTTTGCAAATTGGTTTCGATATATCTACAATTTTGAACTGATGCGTTTAGTTCTGCATTATATACCACACACTCTAAAGTTATGTACATACTATAATATAATTTTGCTGTAATATATAGAGTACTACACGAAGAACGCCCTTGATATGTATTGAACACTACAAACAAAGTTACCAGAACATGGTGTTCGAATTCGAATATGTTTAAAACTAATACACATGAAAGAGCAGGGCTAGTGAAATGCAGTCAGTACTTTCTGAGAAAATCTAGTTTCCTTTTATGGGATTAACTGCACGGTTGGTTCTATGCCGCTACACAAGTTTTAAGTATACGGCACGTGCATATTAAAAGAATGCAGAAATAAAAGCTTTCACATTCCTACCTTTATATGATTTCCCGGGTACAGCATGAAAGTTGAATGGATTATAAAAAAGTGAAGCACGAATGCAATCTACCCGCTTCTCTGCGGTGGTTTTCGAGAGGGGAGAATTCAAAGCGAAGAAATATCTAATTACGTTTAGATATTTTTACCAATATCAGCTTTGAAACGCCACTCACCCTCCGGTAGAATTTGAAGCGTAAAAATGTAGGAAGAAGGCGGGAAGTCGATGTTAGGGGAACATGAAGACCGACAAATGCGAGGGAATAATGTGGAGGGTAATACAGGGTGAAGCAGATAGACAACTTTATGTAGCGATTGAGGATAGAAAAAAAAACCTTTCCTAAAAAATTAAACAAAGAAATTCCTCCGTCGACCATGCATGTAACCGTTCTTTGAAAAGTTCAGAAGAATGATGGCAAAATTAATGTTTCTGGTAAAAAAGTTTTTACATTCATTTAGTGAAAGTACATTCCCGAGAACATAAACTAATAGAAACAAGTCGTATCAAAGCATTATTAATCAAATAGTTAATGTATGGATAGTTGCAACTTTAAAGTTTATTATATTTAATACTGTTTTATAATTTCACAATCTGACACGGGTTACAGTTTCTGGTATTATCACACACGAGACTAAATTAATTTGATGTGTCTGATACAGCATAAGCATAAATAATTTTGGGCAGCAAGCCAATGTTAGGTGGTATGAGTAGCCCTTTTTTGTGTAACGAATTGAAAATCAAATTTTCAAAACTGCCTAAAGTTTAGTGAGTTACACAGAGTAAGTAAGATTTTATTTTAAAATCCCACGTACAGGAAAAAAATGCGTACTTTCATTCAAAACCAGTCGTGTCCACCCCGCAGTCAATTTTACATTCAAAACAAGGGCACAATTGCTGCTATCTGTTGGAAAGCGCAGAGTTACGAAATGTTGCCCCTGACAAGCATACTACCTTTAAAGCCAGACATGTCCACAACATTTTTTTTCTAGAACTAGGCATGACCATTTTTTTCTTTAGTAACGATCGAAATATAATATTTACATATTTTGTCATATTCATAAACATAATTTGACAGATTCAGTTACGTACAATAATAAATCTGCCATATTTAATTTTTGTTAATATTACAACAATTAAATTGTATTGCTTTCCTGATAACTTCGATAAAGTGGGCATGTCTGTTTTTGAAAGTCTGCTTCCTAAATAGTCCTTCCCAGACATTTTCACGAACTGTAGGAGGTAAAATAAAATTGCAGTGAGAGAAAATAAAACTAATATAGAGAACATTGCAGGACCATAAGAAAATTCACTGCCACACACCGGACTTATTTCTTAAATCTGTTGGAGCAAAAAATATCATGTACATGCGAGTCCCCGGTTAAATGAAAATCAGCAGTTGTACTGCTCCTTCTAATTTTTTTTACCGACGGGGAACATTTCACATGGCACGGCATAAACAATCTGCTAAATTTCTGAGAAGCTGTCCTCGTGTGGTTTACCTGTGACTAATAATTCTCGATTACAAATAATGCAGTCTTATAATACATAGCTGACTTATTTCTGTAATGTTTGTCAATCTATTCGCCGTGCTTAATGTGTTTCCAAATACTGTAAGAATACTGTTAGTATGATCCACATTCACATTAAACTTTTTTTTTTATCCAAATTATGTAAGGGAATACTCCGGTGTGTGCCGGTGACTCACAGAGTTAATCAACCTGTACATCCTGGCTTGTGATTGGCTGAGTACCTGACAAAAGTAAATTTAACAACAGAAATAGATTATGCCAGTACAGCAGCAAGAGTGTACCTAATTTACGACAAAAGTTGATTAAATGAAAATTAAAAACCTAATGCCATACTATAGGCTAAATATGTACCATAGTTCTAACGTAGATACGGAAAACAATAAGAGAAATCAATCTAATCGTAAATTTACAGCAGTACACTTAATAAAATTATTTTGAATATTATTCCTTTAGAGAAAATGCCCATACTTACATTAAGAGAAGTTGGCAAATCGCGGGAAAAGTTGCATGTTTGCTAGGTTCCAAAGCGCTGTGAAACACTGAAGGTTATGTATCGAAATTTGCTATAGCTCGTTCGGGATAAAGTGAGCATTAAAAATTTAACCTTTGAAAAAAATCAATAGACGTTACTTGATATAATTAAAATCAACAATATTTACCTCACTCGTCGTACGGTTAGCAGTGATAGACAGACCGTAGTTCAATGTATTTGCTTATTTAAATGCAACAGTACTAAAACAAAATCAACCTAATTCGATAATTTGTGTTCCATATAATTAACAAACATTTTTATCTAATTTGACATCTTCGTACCGACTGCACAATTTCATCTCACTCGCGCAAACATCAAGTGACTTGTCCAGAGAGGTTAGAAATTGTCCGTCGTTAGCTTTTTGCGCGGAAAGATACGAACTGACCGAAAATATTAATTTAGCAGGGCTAGTTTTGAATGCTCGCTATATCCCAAACCACCTATATCGTTAATTTGAAACACAGTTTCTGTCTTGTACAGGCCGCCAGTTGGAACTGTACTGCTTTAACACTGAACGCGTATGATGTGATTTGTCCCAAAACTGTTCACGCGTACGTATCACGGTTTGCATCATCCAATATTATCAGGATAACGATACTTATATATTTTCGCGTTTTTCCAGTCTATCTAACAATACTATGTGAGAGACACTCTGTAAATATCTCACTGTAACTGTTTAAAAATATCGTCCTTCACTCGTATAATTTTAGGTACCTTTTGGGCAAGAAAGCTACACTGGACTGTCCACGGTAAATTGAGCACTTTTACAGACCGTCTTGTCAATAATAATAAAACAAGAAGTTACCAGCATAACTAATAAACCTACTTTCCTCAAATGGGTGCAATTTAACACTAAACGCTAAAATCATTTACGTTTAAATAATAATTTATTGATTTATTCTGATGCTATCTTCTAGCATGGTGGACCTACAACAATAAATAACTGTTAAATAAAAGTTGGAAAATAAAGTGTGTAAACATTAAACTGACTTTCTATCGGTCCTATAGTTCTTTACGTACACATTAAAAACTATGTATTAACGTTGCAAAATCGTTGCAGTTGGTGGATACAAACACAACAAGCATCAAAAACTTTAAATTCACGTTCTCATATTTGGTACTAAATGTGTATCGAATCTGATGAAACTTTGGAGAATTGTCCTCATACATTTCATGAGATAAAAAAATCGAAAAACAACAGTTATTAATAATTTAATATGATTTGAACAAAGTACGTTAAATTGTTGTCGCTCTATTACGTATTACTGAGTTACGTGAAATTCCGAATAATAATAATTTAGGTATCCCACGTTACAAAAAAATTCAAATTCCGCCACTGTGTAACTATAAACACAGCATGAACAAAACAAATATGTCGCGTCAATTCACTATGAAACACGTGTTCCTATTATGATGGGATTTTAAAAAAATGGATATTGAGATATCTTACGTCAACAAAAATGTTTTAACTATCACCATTTCGATAGTATGAACACGGGATGAACTGAACACATAAAAATCAAGTTAACTTACTTAGTACTATAGGTATGAGTACTGACTTTAACATACTATGCTTAAAATTTACATATGAATATAGGATGAATAACAAACGTCAATGAAACTTATAACAAACGTCAATGAAACTTATAACAAACGTCAATGAAACTTACTGAGTAGTAGGCCTATATGTGTTCCAAGACTAAAGAAATTGATACGGAAAATATCTTCGCCAATATGTGATACTATGCTAAAAATACAAAAATGGCTCCGCAATTACAAAAATATAAACACAGGCTGAACAGAACGCATAATACTCAAGTCAGCTTAGTATATAGTAAATGTGTACCAAGTTTGATGAAATACGGAGAAATATTTCTTCAGATTCGTCGCCGTTTTGAAAATATAAACATAGGAAGAAGACTAACACAAAAGTCAAGTCAACTTACTAATCTTGATTGAAGAATTATTGTCAGCATTTAACATCTTGGTCTTTAGCGCTGGTGAGGGGTGACACGATGTGAGTATGGAGCAGCACCGGAATCTATATATATATATATATATATATATATATATATATATATATATATATATATATATATATATATATGGCCACCAGTATGAAAACCAGTATGAAAATATAAACACAGGACAAACGAAATACACAAATTCAAGTCAGCTTACTATGTAATATAGGTGTACCACGTTTTATAAAATTCGGAAAAATCTTTTCTTAGATAGGTTATATTATTATGCTTAAAATAGAAATATCGCCACCGTTTTGAAAATATGAAAATAAAATGAACGAAATGCACCAAAGTCAAGTCAATTTACCAAGCAGTACATGTGTACCAAGATTAACGAACTTCAGAAAAAATATTTCCTTATGTGTGTCATTCTATGCTAAATCATAAAAATGTCCGCCATTACGAAAATATGAACACTTGATCAATGAAATTCAGAAAGTAACTATGTCTTACATACACACTAAGTTTGGCAAAGTTCGGAAAATAATATTTCTTCAAATATCATGTTACACCAAAAATAGGAAAATGGACGCCATTCTGAAAATATACACATAGGATGAATGAAATACACAAAGGTAAGTTAGCTGTCTATGTAATATATGTGTACCAAGTTTGATGGAATTTGGAATAATATTTCAATAGACGTAATTTTATGCTAAAAAAAAACATAGCCGTCGGTTGAAATATATAAACAAAAAAGAAAGTAATACACAAAAGTCAAGTCAGCTATGTCGTATATGTGTACTGGTTTGATGAAATTTGAAGTAATATTCTTTCAGATATGACATATTAAGATAAAAATTAAAAATTAGTCAATTTGAAACTATTTAGACGGCATGAACTTAACACATAAAAGTTAAGTCACCTTTCTACGTTCTTTAAGTGTACCGAAAAATTATACAGTTCTTTGGATATCAGGTAAGATCTAAAAATATTAAAACGACCGTCATTTTGAAAATATGAACAAGATGTAAACATCTTTAGTTTGTAAAGATGTACACAAATTACACAGAAGTAAAGTCAGGTTACTAAGTACTTCATGTGTACCAAGTTGAGTCCACGGGTTCAAGTTCAAAAGATTTAAGTTGAGGAAGGGGAAGGGGATTGTCACTCATACTCGCACACACGGAGACATACACACACAGGAAGGTGATCTCAAATACATAAAGCTGAAAACTATTATATCATGGCCTGAGACAATAATTTTGAAAAAGTGGTATATATACTAGCTGTCCCTTTGCGGCTTCGCCCGTGTGTACTATAGAAAAGAGTAACTAAATTTTAATAACGTATTAATTGATGGTGTTATATTCTCTGTATACATTTATAACAACAATTACAAACAGCTTTATCCAGTCCACTACGCTGAGGATACTTTAATTGC
>PNEQ01047132.1:96420-111352 GCA_003012365.1 Medauroidea extradentata
CTCTGGATAAAATATGTGATGAAGGCATTTAACAGCTAGCGTACTCAATAACAGTGAACTATAAATTGTCTTAGCTCAGTGAAAAGAGCGCACGCAATATGCTCGTATGATGTCATGTCCCATCGCAAAGACTTGCACAGGATACGAACCCGTAACCCCACCCCTCCCACACCACAAACTTTGTACAATACCCGAGTGAGTACTTAAAGGCAGGCCGTAATAATACTTTCGTATGTACGGGCTACAGTCCAAAGAAGTTTTATTTATGGTGGGTTGGCAAAAAAAAAAACCCTCAACTCCACAGACTTAACTACAAATTATTCAAGACAGGCCATGAGAGTTATTTCGCGTGTACAGGCTATAGTCCAAAGAGGTTTAACTATAAGCAAGAAATAAAAAGGAAACAAATTTTGAACTATTTCAGGTATTACGAAAGATTATTCTTAAACACGTTTTATTTTTTATAGGCTTTCAAGGACGAATTTCCAAAAATCGTTAAATTACTTTTTAGGTATTTACTTATGTTTCATTATAAGACAAAAGCCACCTCGATATCTCTAACGGTTTAGGTGAAAGACTGATTAATAAAAAAACTGATTTATTTTTCACTTCGATATCTCAGGTGGTTTAAGAGGAAGAGAGGATTTACTGTCAACGAATTAAACGGCTTTTCACCTCCTTAATATAAAAATTTCGAAAAAGTCTGAAATTTGTTTCTAGACATTTGTATTTGCGACCTAACGAAGTGAATAAGACGACGATAGCCCGTCGGGTTCGAGAAATATCAAAGATGTGCAAAAAATACATTTCACCCCGTTTCACCACCTTAATAGCCGAATTTCAAAATTTCCTTTCTTAGTGCGCGCCTACGCCACAAGGGGAAACTTCCCTTAAAATTTCACGTTTCTAGGTCCAGTGGTTTGGGCTGGGCGTTGATGATGAATGAATGAATGAGTCAGTCAGTCAGTGAGTGGGGCACTTCTCTATATATAAAAATGAAAGCTGACTGATTGACTGACTGACTGACTGACTGACTGACATATCAAACTGCAGCCCAAACCACTGTACCTAGAATCGTGAAATTTTTTGTGGGGGTTCCCTTCAGGTCGTAGGCGAGCACTAAGAAGGGATTTTTCGAAATTCGATCTCTAAGGGGGTGAAAAGGGGTGAAATGTGTTTCCGAAGAAACGTCGATAGAGCTCGAACCCGACGGCCAATCATCGTGATTTTTACTTTAATAGGACACTCGTAAAAATGAATATTAGCCAATTTTAAGATTCTTCGAAGTTCAACATTTAAGGGGCTGAAAAGACTTTAAATGTGTTTCTAACCAACTATCGATATATATCGAACCCTTCGGGGATAGAGAGTTGATATTCACTTAAAAATATTGCTTACGTAAATATCCAAAAAGTAGTTTTAGGTTTTTTTGAAATTCGACCCCCACGCAGTAAAAAGGGGCAAAATGTGTTTTTTGTGAATCGTCTTTATCTTTGAAACACAATTGGCTATCGTCGTGATTTTAACTTTAATTGGTTACTTTTACAAATGTCTATGAAAGGACTCAAAATCGTTTCGAAATTCTTTATTTAAAGGGGTGAAAATACGTGAAATTTGTTTTCGATTATCCTTCCATATCTATCGAATCAATCGAGATATCGAAGTACTCTTTGCTTTAAATTGGTGCTTTTGTAAATATCCCAAGTACCATTTAAAATATAGTTTCTGAATTCGGCCCTAAACTGGTTAAAAAAAGGGGTAATATGAGTTTTCGACTCACGTTCGATATATATCGATCTCATAGTTTTTTATATAGAGACGTGATTTTTGTTTAGGATTGATGCTTACTCAAATACCTAAAAAGTAATTTCAGGAATTTTCAAAATTCGCCACCTAAGAACGTGAAAAGGGGTGAAAAGTGGTGAAAAGCGTTTTCAATTAATTGTCGATATATCTTGAACCTAGCTGGCTAATGTTGTGTTTTTTACGTCCATGAGATATCAATAAAGTATTCTAAAACGTGATTCAAGGATTTTTCGAAATTTACTCTCTTAAGTGGTGAAAAGACCTTGAACGTGTTTTAGATAAATCCTCGATATCTATCGAACCCGTCGAGATATACAATTAATTTTTGCTTCAGGATGATGATTACAGAAATTATCGCAAAACGGTTTTCAGATTTTTCCAAATTCGATTTCTCAATACTGTACAGGGGTGATGTGTTTTTTTTAGTGAATGATCGATTTTGATTCGACTGAACGGGCTAGCGATGCGATTTACACTTCAGTTGGATACTTATACAAATGTCTAAGATGTAAATTTAAAATATTTCGAAATTCGATACCCAAAAGGGTGAAAAAGCACAAAATTTGTTTTCCATCAACCCACGATATCTATCTAACCAGTAGCGATATTAAGTGTTGTTTGCGTCAGAGTGATGCTTACGTAAATATTTAAAAAATTTGTATGTAATTTTTTTTCTTTATAAGAAACGTGATTATTAAGAATAAAACTTAGTTGGTCAATAATCAAGGCAGACGATCCGAAAGGCAGGAACGAGCAGCGAGAAACAACTTATACAGGAGTTTCACTACAGTAATAACCTATCGAGACGTGGTGTTGTACAATCTCTATGAGCCCAGGACACAGATATTTTTTTTTTTCAATAAACTTTATTTTCATGAGTTATTTCGACGTTACGTGACGCAGTTGTTTGTCACTCAGGTCTAAATTCCAGGTAGTTTTGGGCTCGAATTCCGTTAAAAGCTGCGGGCAAACATTCAATTCTGACACACAAAAACTACAAGGCAGATCGAATTAGTGCAATTTACATGTAGTCTTTAAAAGGGGTAAAATTGCAGTTCGCTTTCCACTTAGGTTCCTCTACAGTATCAGCTGACATATCGTCGGTATACTGCCAAAAGTGATTAAGTCATAAATGCTATTTCGTTTAAAAACAGTATTAAATTGTAGATATTAACAAAAATGTGGTATGTTACTATACTGTGACACAACAGTACGAAACGACGAATAGACTTTAAACTTGGGCAATTGTTCGTGAACAACATACATATTCCTAGCATTTTTATAATTTTATCTCATTTTGACTTTGTCACTTTTGGCAGTAAAACGACGATATAATCATCTCACGTATCTCAGGTTTGGGGCACCAAATACGTTTCCGCGAAACCTTTACCCTCAGAAACTTTGTAATGTCAATAAAGTTAAAGTGAATATTTTGAAAATATATAATTGAGGGCACTGTCACCAATGGTTGTGCACAGGGTAAACAGATGTAGCTCATTCGATTAACCTCTTACCTTAGGTGTCTGTAATTACCCCACAACGTCAAATAGGCAGGGTTATAAATAAGGCCCAGGCGAAGTCGCTGTTAGTGGCAGGGACAAACTTAAGACGGTCTTTCGCGTGGACAGCTATAGCTACTTATCCTGCCGTAGAAATAGTTCAACTAGCCGCGTGGACATTCTAACACTTGATGACTGAAGTACCAATCTTGTGAAAAAAGGATTTTTTTCCGTTAAAATAAATATTATCAGTTACGAATAATACTCGCGAGCAAAGCCGCGGGGGACTGCTAGTCCTTTTATTTATATTATATATATATATATATGAGAAATGGGTAATATATACACATATTACTTAAACTGTTTATGTTAATTGGCGGAAATAATATACAAACTGGCAGAAAGGAAATAATAACTATGGCTTAACAATTACTAACTTTATCAGGAGCATCCTATATGTAGGGCGCGTCTTTCATTATTTTATTATATTGCAATTATAATTTTTCTCAGTATTTTATTGTCTCTATTGTATGACGTCTTGGACAACAATAAACAAATACATAAAACCAATCGTAAAACTAGAAAATAGTTACAGATCAGCACTACAAAATACACATTTTTCTTTGGTTTTATCTTTCATATCTAAATTATGAAGGAAAAAACGTTATTATCTTCTCAACGAACACGCAAGGACACGAGAAAATTATTGTGAAGGTGTGGAAACGACGTAGTAAAAATTAGCTGGGAAAGGGGATGAAAATTTTGTGTCGCGGGGGCGGATGTTGTAGTCAGAGCGAGAAGAGAGGAGTGAAAGTATATGTAGTGCTGAGTCAGGGGACGCAGGGGCTTGATGAAGGTTGGTTGGCAGGACTGGTTGGATGGGGTAGGGGAGGGTATGGGTGCGGGTAGGCTGTGCATATACAGGGTGGTCACAATGGCGTCGGCATCTGCACCCTCGCGGATATCATTTATTAACGCGCTCGGCAATCCGCTGGTTTGGCGCCAGTGCGCGTCACTGTGTAACGGCGAGTTACCCCTCCCCTCCCACTCCTCAACCAAACACTTTTACCCCTCCTTTTCCACATCATACACACTTCCAACAAACTCGACCCTGTGAAACACGACTCGCTTCATTTACCTCGCCTCCCATTTACACATCGCGAATAGAAACTGCTCGCCAGCGCCTGAGGGTTGGGGGAAGGAGGGGCAGTAAAAAAAGAAAGAAAAAATGAGAGAACACATTTGCGGGAATAATATTAATAACGACGCGTTTTTTTATTAATAATTGTGCCCCCGTGGCTGCGCTGCGAAACAGCAATCTACCGAAGCTGAAATATTTACAAAGGAAAGCGACGTGCGGAATATCCTTGATTTTGTGACGCACGTACAATGAATCATAACCCCCCCCCCTTTTTCCCTTCCCACAGCGAGTTGTATCTTTCAGAGCATCGGCTGGAAAATGCTTTTTTTTTTTAATGTTGAAAGCAATTGTAGGTGTGTAATAAAAAGGCAAAAACATTAATATCGATCCGGTTACACACAAATATTTGTTTCTCACAATCAATCTCTACAACTCAGCAATAAAAATTACGACTCTATAAATATACGAGCAGTTAAAAAAATTAAATAAAATCACTCTACGGGGAAAATTAAATGTTTAGTTTCGGTGCTACTCATATCGGAAAGTGAAAATACACATTCAAACGTTGACATTTGCAAAACAAATTTGATGCAATTAGTTTTAACTCATCACATGTAAACTAATGCAGTTTAACTGAAGATGAACATGCTATTTATCTCTATTGCGTAACTGACTAGGATTAATTTCAGCAGTCAAGCAACGTAATGCAGAAAAAAATGCTCCAATTTACACATTCATTTTTACTTGACGTAATATTTTTGAACATTACCTATTGCTTTAAAATAAAACTATTAAAAATAATGTATGTAGAGGTTCAAACAAAGCGAACGGTTGTGATCAAACGTGTCGTTTACAAGTTTGAAAAACCTAGTTGGGAAAAATAAGTTCCTTACTGAACTGTCTATACATGACTGTATGTTAATTATTGGAAAGATTAAAATGGAAACATTTTTGACTGGGACAGTCCAGTCCCTGTCCTCCTGCCCTTGTGTGAACGTGCAACCGTCTCTTAACGATCTCACTGCCGACAAGAAGTCAAGTCCAATAAAACCGTTAACTGATGCATAATAACAATTGAATGGCGTAAAGCAGAAAGAGACAATCCCGCATTTAATACAATAGAGTGAGTGCTGATGAGGGGTGACGTGAGGTGAGTATGGAGCAGCACCGGAATGAAAGGACGATGGAAACGGGAGATCCCCGAGAAAACTCACCGACCAACGGCATAGTCCGGCACGATTCCCACATGCGAAAGTCTGTGGACCGACCCCACCGGGAATCGAATCCGGATCGCCTTAGTGGGAGGCGAGAGGTCTGACCATTCGGCCACCGTGGACCCTTAATAAAATAGAGCACTGTAAACCTTTAATGAAACATTTTTTATTTTGTTAGTTAATTTAGTCTATTCTTATTTACAAATGCCATACTTATGTTTCATTTTGTTGGCTCAATTGCGTGAATGTTCTAACGTATAATAATTTAGGAATTAGTTTTTTTTTGTGGTCTTTAATTCTTGTGGCTTGAATGCCTTCTGCATCACACTGTTATATTGCACGTCCAACATAAAATAATGCTACTCTTCTGAGTGGCCTGTCGGCCTAAGCCGCTTTTGTTTTGTTCACTTTCGGCTGCATTTGTAAGAGGAGAAAGTCACGCAATGTGTCGCAGAACACGTGCAGTTACATACACAAATATACATGAGGTGCCGCTTGGCATTATTCTTTTGCTAAAACATTACATTTTTTAATTTGTTTTTATATAAATCTTTATTTCCATACTATTTGTGCAGACATCCAATTGGTTCGGCTACCGTATGAAAACTTTTACTTCAGACACTGATTGGCGAATAACCCAGCAACGTATGTCTCAGTACTTAGAATAATTTTTCCGAAATTAGTAATCGAATTTCACCCGACAAATGTTGCAGTTTCGTGTCTGTGCTTTGCTCATAGTATGGCATACTGTTTATTTTTTAGCCGAATAAATATTGGCCCAGTGGCAAATAATTACAAGTACAGTACACCTTCTTGCCAACAAAACGCAACGAAATTTGCTATTGTTACAGAATAAAAACGCGTAATTGAAAACCAATAATACATCAGGTCTGTATAAAATCGGTAAAAATCGATACTTTATTGAATGAATACGTGTCTAATTTTTTCTGAATATTTTTAGTTTCTAACCTAATTTTTAAATACGATAGTTTTAATGGTAGAAGGACCGGGTCGGCCTCCGGATTGTCGCATGTGGGAATCGTGCTGAACGATGTAGCTGGTTGTAGGGTTTCCTCGATGATCTCCCGTTTCCCTCACCCCTCTCATTCCGGCCCCTCTTCATTGCAAGGCTTCATTCCGTGTCATCCCTTGGGGCAGGCAGTTGCCTAAGGGCGCCCAATAATAAGTATGTGTGTGTGTATATATATATAGGATATATATATATACACACACACAAACACACACACCTTGGCCCTTTGGTGTACTCTCCTCATACGATACATTGTTACATATGACAAAATGCGCCGCTGCTTAAGAGTGCGTTGTAGATAAATAAACGCTGAAAATATCAATTGATTTCTACGCTATTTTTCGAAGCCAGTATGGATAAAATACTCAATGGCAATCCTGGATAATGATATTTGCCAACTTTGTGAGTATATATTTATCCAGAATTACTAATTTGTTACGCGTGATCTCTTGCGCCGCAGTTAAATGCACGAGGTTCCGGCGTCACAAGTTGTGCCTCAGAAGTTGGTAACACTGGAAACAATTTTGTTTAAAACGTTAGCTAAAACTATTTTATAGGATTGCTATTGTTTAATTCTTGCAAATTGGCTTCAAGAAACCTACAGTTATACATTAATGCTTTTTGCGTTGAATTATGCATCACGCCCTCTTAAGAGACTGTGAAGGGTGAGCAAATATGAGATTGGAACAGCGACGGAATGCAAGGTCGAGGGAAACCGGAGCACTCAGAGAAAGCCAGTCGACTTACGGCAGTGTCTGCCACGTTTACTACATGGGAAAATTCGGGACCGAGCCCGCCGGGAAACGAATCCAGATCGCAATTGTGGGAGACAAATGATCTACACATGTTGCAGCTTGAAATCAGTAATTAATAATTGTAGAGTTAAATTTTAAATTGATATATGTACCAAATACACGTTTTGGAATATAATATTAAAAAAAAAAACACACATCTAAAAGAAAATGGGTACTAATAGGCGGTACGAACTTTCGACGCCCAAATATTATTTCAGGAAAATTGTTGAAACTTAGCTCTTACAGCATTACATTGACACTAGCAAATAATTAATGTTGACGTAAAAAACTTAATTCGGCTTTATTTGGCACTTAAATAATTTACATTTAAACCTCAAAAATTGTAATGTTATTTAACTGTAGTTTTTTAAATAAAATTTTTGCTCTTTAGTCTCTAATGTTAACAGAAAATCTGTTTTTATTGAACGGCATTATCAGTATGACTATTCTGCGGTTTCGGCAGTCAAGCGACTGTAAAAGCAGATTACGTCATTTCACAATTTGTACAGACCTTCTGACTGCCGTGAAAAATTATTTAGTATTTTAATTATCCTCCCGGCGCTAATGAAATTTTATGGATGTAAACCTTCACCTACAACTTGCTTTTTCCGAACTGTGACATTTTTTATCGCTCGCAGGTTAATGGCAAAGCCTTGGTTAAAAAAATTACTAGTAAAACAAAACATAATATCAACGCCAGAAATCAGCATTAAAAAATAAAAACGATTAAATCTCGAACAACGTTTCATAATAATACGTGGACAGTTCAAGTTCCCCAAACCCATAAAAAAACTCATTTAAGGTTGCAGCTTGAATTAATAGATGTTTCTCAGAAGCCTTTATACGTCCGTGCAATGACGTAAAGTTATTAAACGTTTACATACAACGTTAAGAATAAAATGCAATTAAAATAAATTATAAACAGTACAACATATAGGCCTTGTGACATTTACTTAAGTTGTCAAAGCTCAGGTCAAAGCTGAGAGCGGCATCAAGAATGTAACCAGTGTTCGCTTTCAGCAAATAAATGTTATATTTCAAACCAGATTTTAGATTACAAGTAAAATTATTGTGACCGTAAACGCATTCGCTACAGCGGCGAAAAAAATTGTAAAAACTCATTGTTGTGGTTGAAGTTACATTACATTACTGATTATAAGGATAAGCGTCTGTGGTTTATTATATTAACAAATACATAAACTGTACTCAGCGTTCTAAAAGGTTGCCATGTTTAAAACTGACCAAGTTATTCAAATTTTTTCCACTCAACGGTCAAATAGCACGCACGTGATGCAGTCTGTCGAGGCACGAGACATTAAATACACCCAGGAGAAATACATAGATAGTATAATTGGGACCTGAATTCGAAACCAGGCTAACTCCAAAATTTATGAAATAGCAATAAAAAGTAATATCTTTTTCCTGTACACTTATATTTATCTTAAATATGTTACTAACTGAAATACAATATTTTTAATCCCATTAGTACAATATTTCAGATAGAAATACATGCACGCAGTAAAGAAATTATCTTTTTTTACTAATTTTTAGATTTTGGAGTCAGCATGATTTCGAATTCAAGTCCCAATTTAAGAGATATCGTGAGTCCAGTGAATGGTAAATAACTCTACAACACACATCAAAAGTTCTGTAGTCGTACCTAGGGGCCGATTAAATATCGTCTTTCAGCGGCGCAACGCAAAATTTGCTCTGCACTGCACCGCATAGAGATTAAATACGCTCTTTGCAAGGTGCAACTAGTCACGTGACCGGTGCTGAACAACATTAACTACTGATGGTTACGGTCATAATACATCGAGGAGTTAGTTCGATGAATATTCCCTTATTTGGCGAGGGAAAGGTTTGATTGGCTGTTACTGAGGGAACTGGCAGGTATATAAATAAATATCGTTTGAGGAGTGTATCCGAAGGTCAGACTATCGCACCCCGGACGCTAACTGGCCGCCCGTAGGTATAGTCTGTCTCGTGTAAGTACTCTGTATTTTGACACTTCACTTCTGAGAAGTTCGTCTGTAGACAGGCTTGTGGAGACCGAACCTTTCCCAGAAAGCCAGGTAGGTTTAAACCTCCAAACAATATGGGAGATGCAAAGCAAAGTGGCTGACATCTGGTGGTGAACTTCTGAACCTTCGGAATGGTGATACCGACTGCAGACGCTATATTGTACACGTGCGTAGCGAAGTAATTTAATGTCTATAAATAAATACCAGGCGGCAATAGTTCTGTTCTTCGTTGTAAAAATATAAGCGTTTTATTAAAAATATGTTTATATATGTACATAAAGAGCATTGTCGACAGGTAACAATGTAAAAATATCGTTACGAGTGTTGACATTTTCACACATCGCAACTTCTGCTAAACTAATTGTATTCGTATTATAAGCAGTATTCTCTAAACTAATTCTGTATTAACTATTTGTATTTTCTTTTCCAATTTCTGTACGTATTGTAGTAAACACTTTGCTTTCATTATAGCTGGTTTATTTAGAACTGACGAGGTTAGGCCTAACCTCGTCCATTTATTGAAAACTAAATTGTTGAAATGATATAGTCGTAGACGTGTCTATGCAGTTGTAAGCGTTAAAATACAAACTTAGCATGCGTGTCATGTTAAAAATAATTTTCCTTTTTATTTTTATTTTTGTAAAGTATTTTTTTTTTCGTACAAAATGTTACAAAACATTTTGCGAAGCTTTATTTGCAGAACGTTTCGTAAATATCTAGTAACATGAAAATTACAAGTTCATACTATCCCTTTTTCATATAAAATATTAGTCTACTTGCAATAACGATAATATTAATATATGTTGTAACAACAGCATGAACTAACCTTCAAGAATTATGTAACCTATAAGCATCCTGAACGGGCAATTTTTAATTAATTTTAAAGTTTTCCAAAAAGGTTACATTACATACTTAATTCCATAACTGTTACATAACATTCTTATAAATTGTATTTTTGGCATAACAAAATCGTTTACAATTTATTACTTGTTTTACATGAAATAGTTCGTCGTGTTAAATATTAGCTTTACATACGTAAATTAAAGTCTGCATTAAATCCACACGATCCTTTAAAAATGAAAATTAACTCGCATTTCCATTGCCACGCATACGGAAAATACGTTTCTAACACCATTCCGGCCGTCTGCAAGGCGCGACGGTGCTGCTCCTAGCGTTTCTTTGCATCTCCCATAACTGTCGGACGCATTTCTCAGAAGAGAAATGTCAAAATACGGACGAGTTACATGAGACAGACTATATCTACTTCTCCAGAAGGATAGCACGGGATGAGGCCTTACAATGGACAGGCCCCAGAGTGAGATGAGCTGTAGGTTGAAAAAAGGGGGGAGGAGATCTCGAGAAAACCCGTCGACCAGCGACATTATCCGGCACGATTCCCACATCCGGAAGTACAGGGCTGGAACCCGGGTTGCCTAGTTGGGAGGCGAATGGTCTGACCACTCAGCCGCCGCGGACTCGTAAGGAAAAGGTGGGTGGAAAGTACGAATACTTTCACGATAACTGTAAGAAACTATTTTTATTTAATTGTGGCCTTCTACTACAGTTTGCGTTAAATTAATTACCTTCAGAAACAATTATTTCACTAGGTCGCCGAAGCGGACTCTACAAGAATATTTATTGCTAGATGTCGGACGATATATTGCCTTATATTACTAAAAGCATTTCTGTTTGTTGGGTCAGAAGGAAAACTTTCTAGATCACTGCAGATATGTGAAGAATTACGAGCAATTAACATGAGTGTTTCCCGAGAGCTATATATAGTATATTATTATTATTATTATTATTATTATTATATACGAGTTATAACAACCAACACAACTTCGTGTATAAAAAATCTTTAAATTAATTTCGTGATTATTTCTTTTTGAAAATTGGCAATTTTTTCTTTCAAATTCAGTATTTTTTTCTAATATTCATAAAGGGTCGATGCGGTATTTACACTTATCTTGACGTAACCCGTGACACTGTTCTTAAGTGTGAATTATTTTGTTTTGGTTGGTCGGTTTTTCTTTAACACATAAAACCGTTTGTGCAAATTTGGACTTTTAAATGCCATTACACAAAAACTATCACCGCTATAAAATTGTCATTACAGTAAAAAAACTCACGATGTGTGCATACAAAACAAACATATGTTATAAAAATATATATAAAAAAACTATGAAAACAATTAAAACTTTCGGCGACCCTTAAGGGCGCCACCTACCTGCTCGTTAGAGGCTCAGAAGTTACGGAGCTATAAGGGCGACCTCGAAGCGCGCTTCAAATGCCACACTGCCACAAGCAGCGCCAAGCGTTGAACTATCGTGCTAGATTCCCGCCGATTCATTTTTACTATAGTACTTAAAGCTGTAAGCGAATAATTTGAATGGTGGAACGTCTGTAATAAATTTCAGTGCACGATTCTATGTGAGTTTTGCATACATTCGGTTCGTATATTTTGGTGTTCGACAGCCTGAAAAGGCCGGTTTTAGGTAAGTTGTAGGGCTTAGAAACAGTGCTTTTAACGAGCATAGTGTCTGTCTTATCAGTGACATTCCGTCCTTGTGCGAAGTGTGTTGTTCCTTGTTTCGTACATTGGCCCAATCGTCACTTGTAGAAGAGTTTCGTAAAAATAACGTTTTTTACGAACACACATCAGTGCATCTGAAGCGCTTGGTGGGTGACGCCCTTAAAATGGATCAGAATCCGTCATTTTGTAATAACATAACTTCTGCATTTAATTTGGCTTAGATAATGTCTATAATACTTTTTTTGCTTTGACACGGCAGAGGAAATAGTTCCTTACATTGTATCCAGTTGGCATTACTTGACTACTATTGCTTACACTGTACCCAGGACCATCTAAAGAAAAAACAATTACTTACTTCCTCCAAGTTCTGACAATTTGGTCATTCTTAAGGTTTCTATCAACGTGTACTTAAACGCATTGCAGCGAGTTACAAGTAATCATATTTGGAAGAAACAGCTCAACGCGCATAACGTTTGTACATCTATGAAAAGAAAACACAATTCAAACAATGTTTCTATCAGTTTAAAAATTAGAATCGCTTATTGGAAACACTTTCAAGACTCTCAAAATGGCTAAAAACAGCTTTTCAAACTGCGGTATCTAGGAAAATTCCAATCGGACTCGAAAAACACAATAATAGAAATAAGCGCTGTAATTTGTGCCATAGGTATAGCATAAAATAATACGGTCACTGCTTAAGTCCCATAGAAAAATGAATAATACTATGCTCTGCGCCAGTTGCTGGGTTTGCGTGTAGAGGCGATAATGTATTACATACGCCGACCGACGTCACTCTTACTACTCCATCGGTTTAGTGCCTCACATACACCTACGCAGCCTACCTAGATAAGAACCTTCAGAAGATAATATCTGTGCCATGTCAGACGTGACATTTTAATAAATATAATTGTATGGAACTTAAAGTAAAAATTTGAAGAGTTTGAAGATGGCAGGTGCTGATCCCCCTTAACGACAAATGTCGCTTAGACCACTTTAGTTCGCGGCCTGACGGGCAGTCGAGAACTGCTCGAGATGGAATTCGTAATAAAGTCGAAAAGTCCGCGTCATAGTCTGGGAGGGGTTGACGCCGCGCAACTCCCACCGATATGTTGGTACTCTGTCGCTGCCCTGGAGGGGGTGGGTGAGGGCTGGGGAGGGGAAGCTGCGACGAGGCGCAGAGATTGGAATTGGTACGGATTCTGAAGGGATTTTCGCTCGCGGAAGAAATAGCTTCAGGTTGTGCCCGTCGCGAGAAAGGGGGAAGGGGGGATGTGGGGAAAAAGATACAAACCAAACGCGGACAAACACAGCCTGCAAATCTAATAACACGAGGAAGTTGTAAGGGGGATATATAGATAGCTCTCTTACATTTCGAGTGAATACAAGTTATACGTCTACCGTCTGCGATGGAAAATATCGACGAGACACGAGATACTTGCACGACAGCGCGGAATACAGCCTACCGCCTGGCGATTTAAGGGTCCCAGCAAAAAGTTCCAACCACAATCACAGAGAGCAGCGATCTCGTAGCTTTTACGGTGTTGTCGATCAACGAGGATATGTCTGCCACTGTGTCTGGCCTTGCGGAGCTGAGCTTGCTATGCAAACATGTAAAACGTGGAAAATTACGGGAAGGGGGAGGGGGCGGCGTAAAGGTTTGCGAAGATGGCACTGACCCTTCCTCTTGTTACATGCAAGTCGGCTGAGACCCAAAGCTGTGCAACGTCACTTTCTTTCTGAGGCATATAAATAACTGCACTTGCAGAAAGGTTTTATGACCCGAAGGCCAGCGCTTCCTCAGTCCTTCCGCACTACATCCTTACTTTCTAAAGTAATTAAGTATACGGCATACACTCCGCGCGTCAGCTCTGAGTCCCTGGCCGATGTGTTTTTCGCCCGTAAATATAAACACAACGAGGCCCAATAACATGCGACGCACATGCTAGCCGTAGTAACGTCGTAGTTAGGACGTATTTAAAACTGTGTTACTGCAGCGTACATGAAGTTTACGAAGAAAATTGCATACACGCTAGGGACTCAGAACTGGCGCGCGGACAGTACCTTTACTTCTTTCTTCGCCTTGCCTCTTCAGTATTTAGATTAGGCATTCTGCCTATGTTATTTTATAACATGTCCTCATTGCCATTTGGATTGCCTCTGACTAAAGTAACCTCTTGAGCCTTTACCTGAAACAATCATTATGGGTCATCTGAATTTTCATCGTCGTGCAAGGCTAGCTAGCCTACGATCGAATTCTTTCGGTCTCTTACCGATCTCGTCTGCGAACAATGTTTCACAGTGTATGCAGACTTTCTACGTTAATCACGGCTACCGTTGAGAACTGTAGACCTTCTTGCTCTAGATGTTGGCTGAGCCGTTAATTTATGTCTTGTCTCAAATATTCCGCGATAACGTGCGTGGCTGTTTCATCAACTCCATAGGCTTGTCAGACTGGAGACTTCGCCAACTTCAGCTCGTACTACTTGTTCCTGTGTCCGGTATTCAATTATGCACTGTAGAGTTATAGTGGTTTAGTTCAATGAATTTGTTGGCCATATTCCATTATCAGATGTTTCCCTATCTTTGTAGCAACTCTTGTAAGGTTGTTTGCCTTTTTTTTTCCTTGTGTGGTTAACGTATGATTTCTTTCTTGGATTGCAAGTTGTCCTCTTTCTTTCATTAGTAAGTCTGTAGGAATAAGGCCTGCGAGAACTTTGATTGCTTCAGTAAAGAAGGTTCTGTATGCCCGAGTGACTGCCAACAAGAAGGTTCTGTATGCCCGAGTGACTGCCAACAAGAAGGTTCTGTATGCCCGAGTGACTGCCAACAAGAAAGTTCTGTATGCCCGAGTGACTGCCAACAAGAAGGTTCTGTATGCCCGAGTGACTGCC
>PNEQ01047133.1:0-49901 GCA_003012365.1 Medauroidea extradentata
GGCTTTGATGCTAAATTCTGTATTCCCCCAACAATTTTTTGTAAGCCTTTCATCTAACTTTTCAACATAAAATAAAAGTAAAGGTCTAGAATCAAGTAGAATACAAAACTAAACCCACAACAGGTATTATATAATCATTAATATATATATATTTTTTGGGGGGCTAAGGGGGGGGTTAGAACCCCTAAAACCCCCCCCCTGGCTACGCCCCTGAAACACACTGTCAAAAACTGATATGTGTCTAATGTTACGCGGTGATGAAAGTTATGAAAATTACTAAAATGTAATATCTCTCAGTTCCTACCTGCAAAAAATTTTTTGTATTTTGTGACTACTTATCTCGTTAAGGGCGTGGTATACCGCAATTTTCATCACCATATTTTTATTTTTATATTTGTACCACACTTTTTTTTTGTTTTATCTCGCATAGTTTGGCGTAATGGCTCGTTAAAGCCAAAATTTGCGTGTTCCCGTTTTAAGGACAACACTAAAAAACCAACCCACTTACCAAAGTGAAAAAAATCACAGTGAATAACGATGTCGTGGGCTACAAATTCAGCTATGTTTGACCACGAAATAAAATATTTTTGTATTTTTAAATAAATTATTGATTTTTTTTTCAAATTTGAATTTTAAAATTCTGCAGTTTTATTTAAATACAAAAAAAAAATGTTATTCTCTGTTTTTATGTAGGCTACGTGACATTGTAGCCTGCGATGTCTTTATCCACTGTGATTTTTTTTTTTCAGTTTGGTAAGTTATTTGGTTTTACTGTAGTCCTTAAAACAGGAACATGCAAATTTTGACTTTAACAAGCCATTACGCGAAAACTGGGAGAGATAAAAAAAATTCATAAGAGGCAAATTTAGTCACATTTTGTGTCTAAAATAAGAAAATACAATATCTGGTACAAATTAAAAATTAAAGCATGGTGATGAAAATTGTGGTAGACCGCGTCCTTAAAGTATTGGTGTAACCTTGTAACCACATTACTTCTTATAAAGCGGGGATGAAGTTTTGTAAAGTGGTTTAAGGTGGCCGCCTGAGTGGACTTTTCTTGCGTGTTCGTGGCTCAGAAACGTGGAAACTCTAAGGACGACACAGCACGCACATAACGTCTTCCCCTAGCCTCTAGGCGCAAGTCGCTGAACTAGCATGTAGTCTTTATGCCGACAACTCGCTTCTATGAGACATTCAGTGGTGACCCTATCGTTTTATGACATACGTGTACTGCCAACGCCTGTGTCTTTTAAAATTTTCTGCGTCACAGTTTCATACTTAGAAATAACTGCAAAACAGCCATATTCACCATTTTCGACCATTAGATATTTATGCTTTTGTTAATAGTGGTGAATCTTAAATGAGTATATACACACGGGAATACTGTTCGTAAGCATATACCCCTATAATTCACGTGCGTTAAGCACTTTTCGAATATCTTGTAACGGCCGAAGCTGTTCACGTCACTTTGAGGCCTGGATAGGCGGTCACCTTAAGAATTTTAGTTCGTCTTTTACTTGGAAACTGAAGTCCTGCTAATTTTTTATTGAACAGTTTTTTTTTTCAAAAAACACCTGGTGCGTTATTCCCTGAGAATGAAATTATACTGGTGCTGTGGACCACCATAGGTGTGGTGTGTCTGTGTGTGTGGTGTATGCGTGTATGTGTGTGTACATCCTGTAAGAATAAGTTATTGCCGGAGACGATTTAGGTTAACGGATTCGTTGTTCTACGGAGTTTCAAACCAAAATTCCTGTGATGCGAGTGTATTGGCTTAACGAAGTGACGTTAGTGTACGGTAATTACTTAAATATATGTGTTATTATTATTATCAGAAATATGCAAATGTCCCATTATATGTGACGACAGACAGGACTCCAAATTACTATGCGCTTTTCTGGCTTTAACTTTTGGCACGCGGTTTGTGTGGCGCGTGTCAAGGATATTTTAACCGATGATATGAGTTAAGGGTGCGGCTACGGCAATTTTCATCACAATTTTTATTTTTTATTTGTACCAGATATTTTTTTCTTATTTTAAACACAAAATGTGACTAAATTTGGTTCTAATGAAATTTTTTTATCTCTTATAGTTTTTGTGTAGTGGCTTGTTAAAAGTCATATTTTGCATGTTTCCGTTTTAAAGACTACACTAAAACCAACTGATATACCAAACTAAAAAAAAATCACAGTGGATAAAGACATTGCAGGCTACGATGTCATGCTCATAAATATAAAGAATAAAAATTATTTGCATTGAAAAAAATGCTGAAATAAAATACAAAAATTAAAAAAAAATCAATAATTTTTTTTTTAAATACAAATAATTTTTTACTATTTATTTTCATGAGCATGATATTGTAGACTGTAATGTCTTTATCCACTGTATTTTTTTTTTTTTAGTTTGGTGTATCAGTTGGTTTAAGTGTAGTTCTCAAAACGGAAATATGCAAAATATGACTTTAACAAGCCATTACGCGAAAACTATGAGAGATAAAAAAATTTCATAAGAGCCAAGTTTAGTCACATATTGTGTCTAAAATAAGGTAAATTATATTTCGTACATATAAAAAATAAAAATATGGCTATGAATATTGTGGAATACCGCGCCCTTAATATTGTAAAATGTCCTCTTTCCTTTAAAGAGTGCACTCATATTTACGAACGCACGGATCCGTCAACGTCACGGGGTGTGTTCAGGTGAACAGAGGCCAGTGAATTTTAGTCTGTCACCTAATAACAATACGAACTTTGTACGACTCTAGTTATTATAAGGGACAGGAATAATCAACTACCTTATGCATACTCAAGCCCCGATCATTTGTCCACCAGCTGCTATACAGTAGAACAGCAGACAATGAACTAATACACAGAGCTTGTGCATGTATAGAACAATGGATTCTAGCATACGGTTCATTGAATTCGCGAAATTTTTCTACCCCTAGTATTTATCGCAACAATTTTACTGCAGTTAACAAACCTGTAACTATTGTTGCTAAAACGCTCGTTATAATTTCTCAGCACACATCTTACTTATGATTTTATTACAGAAAAAATCATTCATAGTTTTCGTTAGTCATTAGTCTTTTAGTAATTGCTAATGAATTATAATGCGTGTCAACTGCCAAGAAGATATGTTTGCTTAAAAATATACAGTAAATTATACCTACAGAGTTTGTATTACTCAGTCGAATGTTGTTGCATTTCATACAAGGACAGCTTTACCTTAATAAAAAAAATATGTGTTAAAATGTGTTTAGCCAACATATACAGCGCACTATCACAATTCACATTTCACACGAAAGTGTCACTGTAAAGACGGAAAAAGAAAATATTCACGTAATTTGTGGTCATTAAGGTAAATTCTAATAATTATAACGGAAAATGTTAATTCAAACTAAAAATAGAAGACAGTAAATTTGTTCGTATTCGCTATATATGCAAAATTTTGAATGTGTTTATTTAAGTTATAGTAATACATCAAAAATATATTCTTTGCACATGTATATTATATGGAAAGGCAAAAAGTCAATAAAGCGTTACAATCACAGAAGAGTTGTCCATAAGATAATTTTGTATCTATTTTACAGTTTAGTCAGACAATTCAATAAAATCTCTGGTATTTTTCAGCAGGAAATAACATAGTATTTCAAATCTTCTAAGATACAATCAGCAATCTATAACTTAATCCAGTTCTGAAGTCAGCACTCAACAAAGGATTTTTTTTTCTCCGTAGAATGTTTACACGCTATGCATAAAAAATGTAATTTACTTTCCACGTAAGTGAATTCATTCACTCTCGTCTCTGAGAAGGCATAAGTTCAGTATTTTTGTACATGACGGGTTTTAGCACTGAAGTGTTTAATTGCCGTTATTCCCTAGGGCTCAGGACGAGGCCAGTAATAACTAGACGGGGAGATATGTGATCGCCGGGCACGGGTTTTACGACTTCCATCTTAATTAAATTCATAATTTGTACTCGAGGAAAGACTGCAAACAGGAAAAAATACTATCTCCCAGTGATACCAACCTTCCTTTCAGACGAAGAGGATAAAGCGACCATTATCCTGACAGCTATATCGCACCACATTCAAACCGTAGATATAAAAATTCCAATACACTGACCTTACCAGAAATATTTATTTTCTCTCCTCTTTATGTTATGTTCGGTTTGTTACTTTTTTTGACAACTATTATTTGAGCATTATGTCTTAAACAGTTCATTTAGTAGTTTCAAATATGTTTGTATTGATATGACTGAAATTTGTTTCTGAGTTCGGAAACTATTCAAAATTGTAGTAAACTGAACGTTAAAATTAAATTAATAGAAATATAATCCAGTAAGCTAACGCTCAGTCCAAACGGAAAAACTAAAGTTATTAAAATCATACAATGATTGAGTCAGTGAATTATTCACCCCCAAGTCACAGTTTCTACTGAAATTCAGTGATATCAGTTACGGTGAATTTTTAAGGAACTTGAAGGGAAGTTTGGCAAACTTTAGGACGGGATAAGAAAAAAATTGGTCTTTTTACATTTCTTGTATTTCTTGTAATTTTATAATAAATTTAGAATTTTTAATTTTCTATAATTTTTTTTAATTATTTCCTGGAACGTAGGCTTAAAGATCAAGTTCATCCAATTTGGTCGAAATATCGTCATCCAAGATGGCGGTGATGATCATGAACCGAAGTTTCAAGTTCAACTGTTCTATAAACCCCATAATACAACTTCTGCGATTTACAAGAAAATTCTAAGTAAAACATGTGATAACATAAATAACTCAATCTTTTCTTCTTTGGAATATATTACAAGGCTTGCCCCTAATTACTGCTCACGATTTAAACCTTATGATATGTAGTTACGAAGGGCAGCGAAAGGCAAACGGAATTGAGAACGTGTGAGGTTCTTTTATGTGTATTTGACACCTACATATAAATTTTTTTTTCATCAGAAACTTTCAAAGATTATTACGCAAATGTTATCTCAAACTGAGATATCTCGGACTTGGTTCGCTTCTACGCTGTAACTCAACAGTGAATGGGTTTAAAACCAAGTTTTTTTTTCCTTGTGGGAATTGTGATTAAAAATTACCACGCTGACAAACGGCAATGAGTAATGGTTTTCTGTTATGAATTTATGAATTTAAATGATTTGTTTGGTTACATCATGCTGTCACATAGCTCTAGGACCTTCGTGGGTTTCCTGGTGATGTCAGAGTTTTTCTATATGCTCTATGTTTCCAATTGCCGCTTTAAGTCGTTGTTCAAATATATTTTGTTACAACCTTACAACGAATGTGGATGCCATGTATCAAAAAGACGAATCTAATGATTTAAGGTGGCCATCTGGATAGATTGGAAGAAATATATACAATGGTTTATAAGACTTGGCTTTGTACTTATAACTTACATCACAAAACATCATTATTAGAAAAAAAAAAAAAACTTATGCCTGATATTCTAGACAGTTCTATTATTTTACTGTTGAACACGCAAACAAAACAGTCACGTAAAAATAAACAAAAAACAAGTTAAGACACTATGCACTATGTCACTGGATGTTTCTTGAAAATAAAATAACATACAAAAAGTTAAAATTAATTTCAAGATTATCTTTATAGTAATATTTTACAGCAAATATCAATTTACCAGACCTGTACTGAACGAACTCAAGCAGAGAAATTAAGTTCGAATTAATTAATAAATCACCGATAAACAAAATCACTGAAAATTATGCTTACTGATATAGTAACGAAACCTTTTGATATTGTAGTAATAATTGTACCATTTGGAAACATTTAAAGCCTATTTACTTACATTCACTTTACAGCTTGATACACGACAATAATCAAAATACTCAATAGTCGCCGTTCAAATGAAAGAACAATTTTAAATCTACTGACACGCGATTCGAGAATAGAGGGCGTAAGAACAAGATCATGCCAGCGGTAGTTAAGACTCATCTCAAAAACAACTAAAAATATTTGCATTAAATATTGCGGCGAAATGTTTGTAGTTCACATCACAGCCTAAGCTAGGAAGGAATGTATTGTTTTCGCGTGGTGATAGCTTATACAAAGTAAACCGATAATGAGTGTTCAACTTGTCTGTAATGTAAATATTGTTAATGTGATTTTGTGAATGTAATTCTGTGTTAAAATCACATTTCCTGGAAAAATAATTTAAATCGTCTTAATATTTAGAAACAAAAACTGAACAGCATCTAAAAATTATTAACTGTCATCTGTTTCAAATTTAATGAGCAGTTTTAACGTCGCATATTTACTTCTCGAGATAACAGAAAATACATTTTTGACTTCCTTTTCTTATGTATCACCATACAAAATAAACACACTATGTCATGCCTTATCCTGTACAAACGTGGTGACATATAGGTTATATATTCTATGTGCAAAGGTTATAGTCAAAAGTAAACCTTATAATGTCTCTATCGCCTGTACACTTTGTCTTTTCGTCGTACTTCTTGAGTAGTATGGTTCCATCTGCCACAGTTATTAGGTTTTGCAACGCGAATGTTTGCAGGGGATTTGAATACAGTCGCCTTTGGTTATTTATTTTTCAGATAAGATTGCCAGGGTATACCGCATTTAACTTTTTAGAGTGAGTAAAAACCTATTTTTGCTATAAGCAAATTGTTTAGAAATTTATGTTCCTAAATTATTTGAGAGAATTCTGGTAAAAAGAAAATTTAGAGAACACATTCGTCAGAATCTTTCAACTGAGAATTTCATAAACACTGGAAGTAATTCCTTTAAGTACGCAAACACGTAGAGAAAGTTATTTTTTTTCCAGCTGGCGATCATTAAAACTTTAGTTGTAATTTTCTTGCATTTTTTTCTTTTTATTAATTTTTAATTTTTTCAGGACGAGAGTTGTTCTGCAAGTACCCACAAATATCGAGTTAAAAAGGCTATATTTTACAAGATATTTCATTGAAGTATAGTAACCTTAGATAACTACACAAATAACCAAGGAATATTATTTTTAACATGTCATGGAATGTAAACCTAATTTTGTATTTGAACATGTAAGTAAAATAGTATTTATGCTATTGTATTGTGAATTCGGAGAGTTAGTATCATTATGAATGACATATAATACTGCGTAATAAACATAGATTACTTCACACGCAGCATTGCAAAAATTATTCAAATTGCTTGTTCCCAATTTTTTTTTTTTAATCAAACAAAAAAATTTTACGGTGTACTTTAATGGGATGCACGTTGCAACAAGATTTATTTTCATAACACTGCTCAAATTATCAGATTGGGAGGTATTTCTGGCAGCCATTTGTGTGGGTCTGAAGGGCACAGGGTGGATGCTGTTCCTGGCATATAACAACAATCTACAGCCAGAGTTAATATAATCCATCACGCCACCCCTATCTAGTCTGCCGCCGTAAAGAAAAATATCCACCACCAAAAGCAACTCCATCTCTGTTATGAAGAGAGAAAATAAAGAAAAAAACCCTGCGTGCGAGTAAATATACGAGGCGGCTCCCAAGGTTTCGGTTTGTTTAATGTGGCAGCCGGGACAAAGATGTATTACCGGCGGCCTAAGCCACGAATCTTCCAGGGGCAGAGGCTTGGGAGATTCACTGATACGCAACCCTGGGTAAATAAACCTGTTGTACAGAACCTCCTCCGGCAAAGTTACACTCCTATTTTCAACACGTATAAGATTCCCACACGCTCCCCACAACATTAATTCTTCAATCCATTAGATACCAGCCTAGGTTTGTGGTAAACTCTCTGACAGAGTTTTAAACAAATACAAATGCGCATTATCAGACCCATAACTTAATTTAAAATAAGTGTATTATTTTGCCACGTGAGTTGACCAAAAGACTGATTTCAGTCAAAAAGTAAAGGAAGGAAAAAATTAACAAACTTTTAAAAAAAAAATACAATATGTCAAAATGGAACAATGATCAGATTCAGTTGCCATTACAATACTGTACGTAAGATTGCCAGCTGAAAATGTTAACATACTTTCAACAATATGGTATCTCCTACCGTCAACATGACAGTTTCGGCGTGCGGTTTGTTACAGTACTGATTGTTGAAGTAACAGTCTATACATACCACCGAAGCTGTGTTGAACACACTTCAGACGAGTAGGGAATACACGCTCGTTAAAATATTGTTTAGAAGCCGTCAAGAACAAATAAAAACGGCTTTTTCAAACTGTCATACTTCAATGTGTACTAACCCTGATTTATGCGAAACTCAGATATGTTTTGAACTTAGTAAGAGATTTTCCATAAATAAAATTATATGATCACTGCTTGTAAAGCCCGTTCTGCGGAAGGCTTGTACATAGTTTATTAGCTGTTGGGCCTCTAACGCAGGCGGCGTCCCTAACCTTACATTGTACTTACGAGTACACTTTTCTTAATATTATGAGCATAAGATAGCAAGTCAACAGAGTGGTTTCGAGACACAGCAGTTACACCCTGTTTCACAGAAAAATTACTTATTTGGACACCTTTTTGTTATGGTGTTCAAGTGGGGAAGAAATAAATTTTATATTTGTATGAAATAGTATCAGTTTTGTAAAGTTGTATGTATATTTTCTTTTTTGTACAACGTTCCGCCCCTCTACCCAGTTTAGCACCCTCTCCCCAAATATGTTTTTTTTGCAGAAACATTCGCAGGCGCTCTACATTTGATTAGATACCTCATTTTGCCACCTCTTCCAGTTTTGTCTCTCCCTCTCCCCTTTTTTACCCTTTTCCCAATAAGTTTTTTGTAGAAATCTTTGCGGGCGCACGAACAACAACTTTACAAACTTTCATCGCAATCGGTTTAATATTACAGGAACACATAAATATATATATATATAAAACATTTATTTTTATGTTACATATTTTACTATTTTACATACATTTTTGTAGAATTTATTTAATAGTTTATACCAAAGTATCAATCATTTTGAGCCCAGCATCTCACGGCTTGAATTACGTGAATGTTTTATCTAACACTTGGTTTACTTCAACTACATACTGCCGCAATGGCGTGATTTCAAAATATTTCATTATAAAACTGCTAACATCTTATTTTACCTCGTAAGATACGCTATTTTTTCCCTTAAACCAACCCGATTTCAAATTGCAGCTGAATAATTTTCTTTGCTGGTCGCACAGCGTCTCTGGTTCCAATAAAACGTGTCAATTTCGAGAAAAACGTTATAGTTTACATCCAGTATTTTCTTACATCGCACACTTAGAATTTTTCTCAAACCGTATTCCATTTGACAGCTTCATCATTTAAAAACAAACATGGTGAAGTTGGAACGCCTAGAATATTAAGGATTCACCTTCCGGTTTCTCTGCATATTAAAATAACACTTAACAATGGGTGGTTTCGCAGTATTTTGATCACTTTGGAAAACCAACTTATCTAGAATTAATCAAACAATAATATTTATTTCAACCTCAAACGTTAAAATTTTTAACGGTGTAATAATTTCACTCTGACTGTTTCTTGGGTTGTTTTTGTTTATTTTAAAAAGATGGAAGGAAAATATAAAATAGTTTCAAAAGTGCCAACTTTATCCCGAACCACCAACGTAAACTTGCGATTATCCGTGTTAATTGGTGCCGCGTAACGCATGGATAATCGGGAAACACGGATAACCCGAAAATAGCACATTTTTTAATATAAAAATCGAATGAAAAAATTTAATTAATTAATAATTAACTCAAATACCATAACTACTTATGGTTTTACCTAAAAAAATACCATATGTCACAACCTTTTCACCAAAATAAAAGAAAACTATGTCCAAGGTGCACGGAAAACACAAGAAAAAATGATGTTAAAATTCCGTAAATCCATTCTTGTGCGATCTCGTTAACCCAAGCTTGCGCGCAATAATTTACATTTTTATGTTACAAAAAGGTTTTTCAGTGTTCAATACACGGAAAGCCGCACAAATAATCCAAAAACCTGTTAATCGGTGGACGGATATTAGGAAGTTTTCTATCACGAAATATATCGGGGTCACGTACATGACCATTTAGAAAAGTAATTATTGGAATAGGGCCTCAGTTTATGAAAGAGTCGAATGAATGGCTGCAGTGTTTTTCTAGAGAGAGAGAGAGAGAGAGAGCGAGAGAGAGAGAGAGAGTGAGAGAAGGGCAGGAGATAACGGAAAGCTCCCTAGAACACCCCGCGAGGGACCAGGTGCTCGTCCCTAAACAAGTCAACGTTGTGTGCGTATGTGCGTGTGTGCGTGTGTGCGTGCGAGGCAGTTGGAAACACTGTCGTGTCCAACCCTCCCCTCTTCCCGGACAGGGACTTGCCCGTCTAATGAAACCCAGCCTTGAGTTATAAGAGGGATGCTGTGTCGTCCCACAACGCACGGCCAGGGTTTATGCCCTCCACCGCCCTCCGTGCTAGAGTGGCGCATATCATCCCTCAAAGTAGCGCCATCTTTAACCCCTTCTCCACATATGTCTCTGCACCAAGTCTGCGAGCTTATTTATCACTGTGAAATTTAATACTTTTATTCTTTAAATGTAACTTAATGTTTTTTAAAAATGTTTTGACTAGTTAATTATTATTAATTTTCTCTTAATATTTTTTCAGGTTGTTTTATGTTAATTTCTTTTACATTTAAAAGATTTTCAAGCAAGGTCAGAAGAAAAAAAAAAGCAAAAATTATGTAGGAAGAATATACTTTATGTTTAATATGAGAACAATGTGTATGAGATGTTCCGGAAAGTCAACAATGGATAAGGTGGAGCTAAATACGTTACATCTAGCGACCGTGCTCACGATTGTAGACATATTATGCAATTTAAGAAAGTCTTGACATTAAGATTTTATCTTCTGAAGGCAATAAAATGTAAGTTATACGGGTTAGACTGGTATACCCGCTTCAAGAATTAAACTGCCTCTGCGCAGAGCACTGAATTGGTACGCAACTTTTCGTTATTTATTTGTACAGGGGATTTTGATCTATGACCGTATAATTTTATTTGATAAACATACGAAGCTAAGTCAGACAAATGTCACTCTGTTTATGTTTTATGAATCAGGTTGGTATTTTTAGCTACATACACGCACACACGTAATAATTTCCTCCCCTAAATGCTGAAAATTGTTTCTGTCGGGAAACTATAGGTACATTGAAAGGTGGTTAAGTTCCATATTTAACATAATTCAACATGTAAGTTTCTCCTGATATCCTTGGACATACCAGGGTCCCCACGTAGGCAGGGCCCTTAGAATTGTAACAATAATCGAGTGAACTGGAGAACTTTTAAAACACTTATTCACTCACACTCAATGACATCCGGGTACGGTTCCACAACTCCCGGGGTCCAATAATACAGTCTTTTGTTTTGTAGGGTTTTCCGACGTCGTACCAAACAAATGCTGGGATGGTTCTTTGTTATAGGTCCTGACAGATTTGTTTATAGTTCCTTTATATATCACAAGCATTCCTGTACAAAGGTCTAGTCGTGATCCGGAACATTCAAAATGCGCAATAAATTAAAATAACTATCAAAAATTGCATTTACATTCTCTGTTTCAGCCTGTATTTTATAAAGTGAATCGAACTTAAAAATAAAATCGTAGGCTTACTTCGAAATTACGGTAGGTATGTTCTTAAAGGCGCGTTCACCTCTATTTTCGACGTCTTTTATATTTTTATAATTGTACCAGATACATTTTTTTCTCATTTTACACATAAATTGGGATTAAATCTTCCTGTTAGGAAATTTTTTGTATCTCATAGTTTTTGCGTAATGAGTCGTAAACGTCAAAATTTGCACTTTACGGTTTTATGTACGCCACTAAAACCAACTGACATACCAAACCGAAAAAATTCACAGTGTATAACATTGTTGTAGGCATGAATTTTGAAACGAAAATTTTTGAAAAATTCAAATATGTATATACATATATATTTATATGTGTCAAATCAAATCCTACAGTCAGTATTAACTGGCTGTCTGAAAACTACTGTGTTTTGTTTCGTCTCATCGTTCGTGTCGTTTGTTGTTTTTTCTGTTTGTGTCTGATATCTCTGTGTTTTGTTTCGTCTCATCGTTGTATCGTTTGCTGTATTTCTGTTAGTGTCTGATATCTACTGCATTTTTGTTTCGTCTCATCGTTGTGTCGCGTGTCAACTTAGGTTTCTTTTTTAAATTTTTGTTATTTCATTTATATTCTGTTTGTTCCTTGTTTTATCTGACCCGATTCCAGATTTGGAATTTCATGATGTGTATGTATCCTGATGACTAAAGCATACTCTGCTTATTTATGTTTTCTTGTCTTATTTTTAGTTTTCTTTTAACAGTCATTTATTTCGCAACGGAGTATGTCCAAGTAAATAAATCCAGTCATGCACTCCCACTGCACAGTTCTTTCAAAGATCATAAAATATGTACATTCTATCATATGTACTGGAGTACCTTTGGCACACTTTCAATCAATGTTTATTTTCCATGTGTGTCAACTGTGAATAAATAATCATTAAATTTCACGTTGACATTCATTATTCGGAAATTCTGGAAAGTAAATTTCTTTACTCAGGGCTGGCACATACGCAAAAGTGTTTTTTTTTACTGTCCTAAAGTAACCCCCGCTTGTGGTACATCAAGATAGGTGTATTTTATTTTTAATGTTGTGAAACAAGTTAAACTCAATCTCTCAGGACATCTTAAGTAGTTTATTGTATACTTTAAGTTTTTTTAAATATTTTTACGGCAACCACAGATAGGAAATGAAAATTTTTGTCAGGTTGATTAATGTGTAGACTAAATCTCACCATCCTCTGTACATTGCCGTCTCTGCTGTCTGTATACTGTATGCTGTCTCAACGAGCAGTCAATCTTGCCTCACACAATGTATCAGTAGTGCCAATTAGTAGCTATCAAAATTTACTGACGCTATACGAAGAGTATAGTTACCAATCCAACAAAGCCACGTTTCGTGTGTGCGTGCTTTGGTGTTCTGCTCTTGCGTTGTGTAGGAGGTGCATTAAGACGTTGGTGAGAGGGGGGGGGGAGGAAAGGTAGCCACTAGAGAACTGAACGCATGCGTGCGTGAAGCTTCCAATGTCACGACCAGCATGGACTGCAGTCGTTTGTCGAGGGCTTTACGTCCTGCTGTCTGGCTTTTACGTGGTCCCGGCAGCATCCGTAGATCCTAGGTTCCCCACGACCGGGGGAAGGGGGAGACTATTGCATGCAACAGTAAACTAAAGGCCGCATGCCCTGATAAAACAACGTCCTGTACCATTTCTACTGGAAGCTTCAACGAGAAGTGTGTGGTAGATAAATAACCGCTGAAAACTCAAATTGAAATCTACACGTCTTTGAAAGTCTAAATGGGAAAAATGCGAATCAATCACCTAAGCTAATGGTATTTGCAAACTTTATGAGCAAATATTTAGCCAGAATAATGACATTGTTAAGCACGATCTCTTGCGCCACAATTAAATGTCTACGGCATTTCAGCGTCAGAAATTATTCTTAAAAAATAAATTATTCTAGAAAAAAATTTAGATCAGAAACTAAGCAGAAAATATTGCCTAGGATTGTTTTTTTTTTTTTTTTTAATGTGTTTGAAGGTTTATTACCTCACAGTTTTTTTTTTCAAACCAAGTTAACATAAATAGTTAGGCCTAATATATTACCTACAAGTGCAACCAGCAACACAATTCTGATTTGTTGAGATTTATCCTTAATGCAAACACTCCACGGAATATTGCACATGACCGATTATAAAACCTTCCATCTAACCAGCCAGCACTCTGCTTAGACATTCCACAGAAACATCCACGCTATGCCAGATTGCACGGTATCTTCCATAGAAGTTTCCGTGATTTCTTAATTACATCACCACAATTCTTAGTGTCTTAGACATTTTTCGTATAATGTCATCTACTGAGAACAAGTTCAAGATTGTCGGAATTATTAACTTCGGAAAATATAGAAAAGGACGTTTCAGTTTTCGTTTTGTAGGCCTACTCGTAAAATTTACAAAAATTTTTTTATTTTTAATTTTTAGGATTCCCATTTGAAAGCAAGACATAAATGTAGGCCTATATTCTTTCACAATTGTAGTAATGTTATTAAACAATTTGTGATATTTTTGTTACTAAGTATCCCGCTAACATGACATATAAAAACGTGATAATACGAAACACACGTAAATCAATAATTATTTGTAACTTGCTACGCAACAAAGAAAACATGTTATTCATGGTATTTGTTAAATTGAGATTTTTTTAATATTCCATATTTTTACGTGTGTCAAATATAATGAATCTTTTTCAACCTACATGACTGCCTATATGTCACAAAATTTCAATTATCATCGATATGATACGAAACTACAGACGAATCACTGTAAGATCGTTTTTATATAGTTCTGGTTACTAATTTCCTTTTAGCAATTTTTTTCACTTGTCGAAATGAGCACACTAACGTAACTAAATCAGTGCTCAAAGGTAAAAACGCTTGATACCACCATATTAATTTTATTATAATTTGATTCGTTACGCCCGACTAAGGAGCGTGTGAGACTTCATTTAGCGCAACGCTTCTTCGTGTCTTCACAAAATCTTTTCATCCTTTCGCTGTACTCCTATTTGCGTCCTTCCATCCATCCTGTATCTTGCCTTTTCGGTCAACCAACAAATTTGTATTTGTGAAGTCTGAATTTCGTAAAGGAAACTCCTTTCATGTACTCCAAACGGAAAATTATCGCTCGAATTTGAGGATTCGTAAATATCTCGTATTTAACGCTACTTAAATAATCGTACCTGTTTTAAAATTCTGTGAAGTTATGTACTGCGTATTATTACTATATACTGGCTAGATGCTCTCCATTTATTCTAACTTGACCGAAGACGGCACATGATCATAACAACGTTTGCCATGAAGAACTGTGCCTCTTTAGAAGACATAATTTACTGTGACGAGTAAGGTCTTTGCCGAGTCTCCGCCCCTTACGAGGCAGCGGAGCTTATTCCCCTACATAATAACAGGGAGATTTATCGCGACGCGGTCCGTGGGCTGTCTCAGTATCCTTCTGGATGTCACCCGTATCTGCGGCCGTAAAACGTAATCCCACTTCAAATTGCAGGCGTGTAAGAGGCGGCATAAAAAAAAAGAACGGATCCCTGGGATTAAGTCAAGTTTTGGAACGGAAAATAAAACATAAAAAAATGATCGTAAACGGGAAAATGCTTTTTATGTACTCCAAACGTGAAATTGGCGCTTGATTTGGAGGATTCTTAAATAACTTATATTAATGCCACTTTAACAATCTTACCTATGAGTAAAACTACGCAAATTTTAAGTCGGTTCCTATTTCCACATAAAAATATTACACGACAAGTAAGCACGTAAAAATTCATCATCGTTGATAATCATTTCTATAACATTCTTCATATTTAGTTTAGTAAATTTCAGTACAATGTGTCACGGCGCATAAGTAACACATAGGCATAAGTTATTTCTAAATATTTACTGTCGAATTACAATTAATATAACGAGTTTTTCAATGACTATATATTTGATACCAAACGAGATGTACAAATTTTGGAAGTAGCAGTTCAAACAGAACCATGAATATTTGTTATAAATATTATAGCCCATTAAACGTTGATTTTACGTGGCAATATTGATTCGAAATGTTAGCAAATACATTTTTTGTGTCCCTTATAAGCCATTGTTATTTCTTTTCACTTCGATAAAACTAAACAGCCTGTTGTGTGGTTTTGATTTGAATTTCCTGTCGAATAAAAGATCAGCGCAATTTGAAAAATACGTTTATAACTTTAAATAAGTTATATTTCTAAACAAGCCCACGTGAGCTATGTTCAATATGTTACTTACTGTCCTGAACAGCATAACTATCGACTAAACCCGATTTATGGAGTTCGTCGGTATTTCAAGTTGGCCTAACCACACTGGTTTAAAAACGTTTAATGATTTAGCACTACTTCATGGTTACTATAATTATATGTATAGCAGTTGCGATTATTTTAAGTGTTCCTTTCACATTCTATACTACGAACTTTTCATTAATTAAAATTGCAATATGTTAACAGAACATATTAGTTTATGATTCAATCTAACAATTACAACGAAAAACTTAACTAAGAAAGATTGTAGTTGCTGTAGGTGAAGACCAAACTCTTTCAGATTATGTAGTAAACGTTCTTATTATAATAATGAAAGTTCTTAATCAATGGAAATATATAGCACGATACAGATAAGAACAATTTTCGTGTCCTATGAAAGCCATAAATAAGGAAAAAATGTAAAAAAAAGAAAGAAAAAACTTCCAGCAAATAAAAGTACTAACACACGTAGGAGATTCCGTAAATATCATACCGCAAAGTTATTGAATTTTATCCCTTTTCTTAGTTCTTGAGGCTAGAACTTTCCTTTCACGCTTGATGAACATGCGATGGAAAGCACGAACAAATTTTTTATCTATCTTACAAAAAAAATTGAAAACCAAATCATTTTAAATCAGTTCAGACGAATATAACAATGGTATAAAGTATGTAAGTGTATAAGACCTCGTTAGTATGAACATATACAAAATAAATTTATAGATAAGTATTAGTTTCAGAGATTTATTCTACTGTACTTTTATATTCAACTCTAATAATATATTTACAAAATTTAATTGTGTTGTGTTAAGTTATGTTATCTTGACAAATCTTCTGTCAGTTTTATACAAATTGAAGAACACGGATATTTTTCATCCGCAAAGACAATACCAGATTACCTTTTGTTTAAATGACCTCTGGGTGCCAACAAAATACTCAGCGTATTTAGTAAATTCCATAGTTATTTAGGTAAATTATTAAATCTGTCGTGGTTACACCAAATTGAAACAAATGATTAAATTCGTGCAACTTTTGTAGCAGTTACAAATTTTATACTTCCATAAAATTTTGTTCACACATGCTTAATTGTTATCTTCCTCACAGCTAGTGATGCGAAGTGTTAAATTCTGCTCGTAAATTCTTGACTGATTTGTGTAACGTAGTATTTTCTGCTATGATACGTTAAGAAAATGTAAATTAATTGAAAGAGTAGACACTTTCAACCGGTTAAAGTACATTCCGGAAACCATTTAAACCATTTAACAAAAACTAGCAAAATGATCTGGAAAATGTAACCGATAAATTACCTGTTACGTATTAAAAAGTAATATATGTGTATATCATGATCTTTAGCCTACACCGTGAAGGCGCAGTAGTATTTCTCTGCTTAATGTTACTGCCCAGTAAAGTCTGTCTCATTACTTTAATTATTCATTGTTCCTTAACCTTCGCATATATGCCATTTTTTCACTTTGTCTTAGTTTTATATCCATTCGTCCTACTCTCACAAATTTTTACGTTAGCGCAAAAAGCTCAATATATCTACAAATTTGGTAAAACAGACAGCAGCTTATACGAAGTTTCATCAAATCTTGGCCTTGAAACTGGATCCTTTCAGATTTACATATTTAACAGAGTTTTACTTTTACGCCTCAGATATATTAAATACTGAAATGTTTACATAAACTTCATAATATTTGCCCTACGTTTGACCTGCGCTAAGCATCGTCGTCATGAGCCGTGTCCAAAACGGACGAATTACATTTTTAGGGTTTGAGAATTTAGGGTGGATGAATTCGAACGTCATAATACAGGGCTGCGTGCGGCAAAGTTGTAAACTAGATACTTGTTGCTATTTCGATATTGTTTTGTTTATTATTCATTTTTCCACTATTGAATAAATTGTCTATTCTTTATCCTACATAAACTACTAAGCTGTTTTTTTTTTTTTTTTTTTTTTAACATTCGGCAATACGAAATCTGCGATAATATTTGTTATTTGGTTTCAGGGTTGTTTATTTACAAAATACGAAATTTTTAATGAAATAAAAAAATAGTTTTCTACGTATAAAATTACACTATAGGCTTTTAATTTAAATTTATTACTGTTATACCGTACATTAATGGATTTTGTAGCTAAAATTCCGAGTATAAAAACGTAGGTAGTCAGCAGCAGACGAATTCACGGAGCTATTTGGGGATTTAGCGTGCTACTTCACCTTAGTAAATTTTACACCCTAAATCCCCAAACATTTACTGCACTAACCTGGTCACGTGGTTGATTTAGTAACCGAAATAGTCGTCTCGGACACGGCTTTAGCCGAGAATACCTAGACTTGCACTCCACGAGTCTTGTACTGAAGTCAGTGGGATGCCCTCGTGCCATCAGCGAGAATGGTTTCCAGAAGTTAATACTGTTTGCAACTTCAGAAGGGTTGAGAAGGATGGCGAGGGGGTAGGGTGAACGGAGGATTACTCGTGATCACAAGCCAGTGAGCAGGGGATCCAACTCTGCCGCTAAACTTCGGTCATTTGTCAGGAATTCACCGCGGGTGGGTTCCGGGACCGGAGCACGACGTGGGAAGGGGTAAAGAAGGTGCTGGTTTACAGCTGAGACGAGTTTAACTTTTCTCATTACGGTTACGAGTGCCGGAGAGAGAGAGAAAGTTTCGCCACCCACGATAAGGACCGAGAGACAGAGAAAGAAGGACAGGCGTACAAACGTAACGCAATGTTAATTACGCGAGGGTGCATTTATAGCGGGGATTAAGGGCAACGCCGAAATGGTTTCGCGTCACTTGTATGTGATTTGGGAGCAAACTCATCTAAAATATATAACGCTTTGTGAAATTCTTTGCTGATATTTAATTAGTGGGATGTCCATGTCTGTTTACTTCATTGATACCAGGTTATACCAAGCGTTACAGGGATTGAGAAAACACAAACGTCACTTTACGGACATTGAAAAAGGAAGTATAATTGGGTTGAAAACCGAATGGTTAGAGCAACGACTTTACTGCGAACAGATTTTTGAACCAATTAGTTTCAATGCCTTGTGTGCACATCTCCAGCTTCGCTTCATGGTCAGTGATGGGATGTTTCAACTCTTCCCTGTCTTAGTGTTCTTCTGGCATGTCACAGAAGTATGGTGTCAAAACTGCATTGTTATTATTGGTGAAGTCAAATGACGAACGTGTCTGAACAAAGACACGCTGTCAATAACCATGCAGAGCTTCCGATGTGGACGTAAGGCATTGAAACAAAGTCGCGCAAACACCTTTTTGCAACAATGTGGCTCTACGCACGATAGTTGTGTCTCCTAAGCCCAAGACGTCTATCATTCGGACCAAACAGAGTGGATGATGCTTGTAGCAATGAATACATGATGCATCCGCAAGCACTGAGAACCGACTTACGACAAACGAGTACGACTTCCGGTCGTAAGAATCGACAAATCGTTTGTACACATTGTATTTTTTTTTTTTTCACAAGGGAAGGTTTGCCCAAACACTTTTCAGGCATGTGCTACAAGAAGAGATCTGCATATCTTTTAAATCGTTGAAAGCATTCCATCTGTGTTTGAGAGCGAATGAAGCAGGACTAAGGGACGTATCAATAAACGGCTTTCAGTTGTTATCCGGTCACTGAATGTCTGTTCCAGCCGAAACACACACTATAAACCTCTTTCGTTGGTTGGTTGACTGCCTGGAAGTGAAGAGTCATCCACTTTCAGGTGAATGTGGTCAGACGGTGATTCGAAAGCCTGTTCAGCTGTTTTCATTGTGTTTCATAACAATGGCGGCGGTCTTTTCTGTAATAACCTGTCAAACGATACTTGTCACATACGTAAATACAACATTTTTAAAATTATTGTTGATTGGAACGAGTTCATTAATTACGTATAAGAAAGTTTACTATAAACAGAAGCTACTGTTAAGTATACCAGATCCGTCTAAAGTGTATGCAATATTCCACGGAAGGTTTGGTACAAGGTGAGAATTTACGCTAACCAACATTGTTAATGAACGTGTATATGTTTACAATTTATGTACCTTTGTTTCGAATATAAGAAAGAATTTAACGTAGAAATAATAACGGCGTTGTGCGAACACGACGGTAAACACATATTAATGAAAACGTTTTCTGTATAGACGTGTTTACGATGTTAATATATTCGTTAGTCTCTTGCGATAATTATGTTAGCTGTAAAAATAAACGATTAAATTTTAAAAATTTCTCGTAATTTCACCAAGCGACTCGTGTGACAGGTTATTCCATAGTTGGTTTTTTATTTTCCGTTTTATGTATTTCTTTATTGAATAATACAAACATTGGTTTTAAGAATTTGTAAAATCTATACTGTTTTCCATGCAAACACAATATTATGCTCACTGAAATAATCCCTCACGAATACTACTTTAACCGTATTTAACCTTCACAAAATATTACTTTTACGTACCCATAACCTAAATCCAAAGACAATAACAACATCTCAGATATGAACAACAAACGTGAAATGTGAGAAAAGACTATCGAAAATTGCAGGGTGCGTTCCTATATTCATTCTGCATACTATCCAATGGAAGAAAAATTGTACTACGTTGCCATATTTACACTTCAAGTGGACGTGGAAACGCTTTCAGCTGGCAAGCTCCTGAAAGTCGTTTATAGGATGCGAGTAGTTGGCAAGCTGCCAGGTGAATATCTGCTAACAGCGCTTTCGAAAGCCGTTTATAGATACTGCCCTAAATGTTTATGACATCAAATATATCCTGTCTTCTTCTTGTAGTACCTGAACGTAAAATCTTTGGCGTTTAGTTAACACGCTTTCAAAATGTGCAGTGAAAGGTACAGTGCCGATGATCCGTTACTGTGTTCACGTAGCCTATGATCATCCGTGCGTTATTTTAATCTTCTGGCAGGAATATATATATTTTTTTAGTTAGATGTAAGTTCTGGTGTCAGGAGAAATATTTGTTAGTTCACAAATACACAGCAGGAAAAGTAACTGCAAGGTAAAATTAAAATAATTTTTTTAATAATGTAAACCCATGCATAATAACACACAAACCTCACACACACACACACTCTCTCTCTCTCTCTCTCTCGCTCTCTATTTGTATATATATACACATAGGCCTACACATAGACTCATGTATGTAGACACACACCTTTATTAAGGACACTTCACAGCTTTCTGAAAAATTTTGACTCATAAGACTACTAATATTTTACAGAAAATACACAACAGATAAATATGCTTCGCATGGTTTCTTGCATACATAACAGAACGTTGTTTTACTGAAGTATATAATTCTATTTTCGATTTTTTCCTAATAGTCTGCAGTTTTAAGGAATGCAAAATAACTGCGATATGACCAGCTTGACACGACGGTGCAGTATACAGAGCCATTATTTATTTATTTGAAAAATTTCTATGTCATTTCAGTTGTACAAAATATTTTGTTGGTATTTGCCCTGTCAAATATTTTTCTGCCCACTACAAAAACGCTTCGTGGCCAGCACTAGAATTTTTGGTCTACAAAATTAATTTTGCGTACACCACAAATTAATTTTGCAGGGGGCAAACAGGTGCTAAAAGTGTAAATTAGTTTGGTTATGTAATTTTGTCTATTCGCGCGTTTTGTTTTCTGTACCTGGCATAATTCCGCTTGTTTTGTATAAATGTTCTGACTGCTGATAATCCTAGCTGGTTTTCCTTGAGCGTTTTATTGTTTCGCTGTGTTTTATGACACGACATAGTTCTGCAACGGCGTGTTTCCATCACGAAGCCATTATATCCAGGAGCTACGTTCGCTCGACTGCATCAGTCGTTTGGCGTCCTTCCAGTCGATTACCATTGGCTGTGGGCGGTTACAACCATCTCCCCCTTCTAAACATCATCTGCAGGGGCGAAGCTGCATGTAAATGAGGAGCTACCCGCGTACAGCAACCCCCCCCCCCCCCACCTTCTCCACTGGTCCAACCTCCTACGACATTACCCTATTAGTGACCATACTTTGTGTGGAGACAGGCGGGTGCGCATAGACACACATTTACATTCCTCGGGTCCCGAGACTCCCCGGTTCGTTTTATAGTTGCGGGTTTACTGTGGCTTTATGATGCGCATCAAGCCACATACTGAGCGCGATTAAATTCAATCAAGTAACGGAGCCGCTGGGTTGCGTCGAGTTCTTGGTGACTGTATGGATGAAACGTCTATGATTCCACCGTCTCTGGGCTCTTGAACAACTAGACAGACACGTTCCATATTTAATAGACGCCAACGTGAAACAACCAACCAATATTTGGTTCATCTTTTTTTTTTAAGGAAAAAGTAGGGGATTAATTGACTTTTCAAGTACTTAATAACTCAGCGGCATCTACTGCAAGAAGAACAGTCAACTTCAAAGTTCATTATACGAAAAAGCAACTCTTCGTATAACACTTACCTGCAATAACTAGGAATGTTACATTAAAGCACAAATTGTAATAATTTCTATTAAATAAGCACGTGTATGTTTTTTTTTCGGGTCATCTCTTTTTAAATGTGACGGAAGTAAACGCGTGCAATATTTTTTATTTGTATATTTTTTTTATATATTTTAAGAAATTTAAGCATTGTAGAAGGTCGTTACAAATGCATACATACAACATACACACATACGCTTAGACTTCACAAACTCATCAGTAAACAGACTTACACACAAATACATACTCTCACTCACCGTGATGTCCCTCAGCAATACAGGGTAAGAACATTGGCCCTTTGTATTTTCTAAAAGTATTCAACAACTATAACTACAACTAATAGAACCAATGCAATACTGGGAAAGAGTAAATTAATATTTCTGAGTTAAAGGGTTCATTAGCACTTTATGTAACAAAAAAGTGCCCCTTTTATAATGATTCGATATGTCCCATTCGCCTCTTATCTAACTTCCTCTAGCCTAGCGCTACCAAACTCAACAATAAATGGTATGTCACAGCTAAAACTGAAGCCAAAGCTGTGGTATTTAATGTTTACGTGAACGTTGTTGCATATGTCTGGTATTTTTTTCTGATTTCTGGAACATTATTTCTTAACTTAAGCCACCGGGACGGACAACAAATTTTTACCAGTATTGGACAATGTTAATCATACAGTGAGTAAGCAACTGAGTGGATAATCTATATTTGTCTTAAAAGGGCACGGGTTTCGACGTGGCATCTGTGCCGGAATGACCGCTTTTATATACATCTCAGCTCTCCAAAGAAAACGGCTTTTCCTGATTCGTCGATATGTAGGACAGATAAACGAATCAGGGACAGGCACTACCGTTTGAGAGCTCAAAGCAGGTTGCCATAATTAAGGCCGCGGCCTTCAAATAAATACGGCAATTTCGACAGAGTGGGAGAAGTAAACATCCACAATGTAAAGGACAACAAATTAGGAATTCTATATGCACGTCCTGCAAAATTTTATATGTACGATCCCTTGGTAGTTGGAGGGGCAGACATGATCCTAATTTGATGAAGAGCAAATGTTGTATTTTATATCTGAGAGAACATGATTGCTTGGTATGGATACGTTATTCTTGTCTGATGATCTACGTCTGGTATTTGCCTGTAAATATGTGACCTCCAAAGGCTTCAACCTCCAAAATTTGATATAAATTAATGAACATGTATGTGTGCCAACTCATGTTTGGCATAATTTCCAGTTATAGGCACCACCATTGTAGTCTGTCTAGGTAAGTCAAATGGCACAATTCGAGGTATTATTATATCTGGTTCATATATGCATTTTGTACTAAAATGCAAACTATTTTTTACACGTGAAAATTTAACTATGCTGACTAACTCAAACAACACAAAACTTCCATCTTATAGCCATGCTTTAGATATTTTTCCACCACAAATGGAGTGACGTGTGAAGTACATGTGATTAAAAGTATTAACTAAAGAAAATTTAACTCAAGACTCTGTTGAAGAAGTTATACGAAAAACCTACCGCAGTATTATTTTAATTCACTATAATCTACAAAACGTAAGACCGCTGCTTGGTAGCTCGCAATTGTTTACGCATGGACGTAGTTTGATTCAGCCTAGGAACATATGAGTTGCAATAATGGTCAGTGGAGGGGATAAAAGTGATATAAATGCCAGCGGAAGATGGGGGCAGGATACAACAGCACTGTGTTTGCCGGACGGAACAGAAAACACAAGAGAGAAGAGCGAACAATAAAACGTCTGGCGGATAGTGCTGTATACAGACGCCTGTCTGGGCTATGAATGAGAGGGGAGAGGGGGTATCTGGTGTACCACCGTTTGCAGCCTCCGCAGGGGTTGATGACGGTTCGGTGCCGGATATTTCGCGCGCAGGGTTCTCTTGTAAGGGCAAAAGGGAAGGGGTGATGCGAGAGGGACAGTTTTACGACCCGCCTGCACTCGAAAAACGTTTCAACTAAATCCACCCCCGCGACTCACCCTTCCAACACCCGGCAGAACCTCTGCGCCGTTCCGGAATTCGAACATGCCCCCACGTGCTGGGGAAATTTCACCCCCCGTTCTGAAACTTCTCTCCCGTCGACCCGCCCTCGGCATTGGGGCAAATCCCCTCGAGCAATCCACGCCCGCCGACGCCGGCAATAAATTATACATATTCCCACCCTCGTGTGCATGTCCGAAGGGTCTGTCCCCTCGCGACCTACCAACATTTCTAACATCCCTCAGCCGCCCCATAAAAACACGCAACATGATCGTACATCATGGCGCGTCCTCCAGTGGAACGAATCGTAAAAAAAAAAAAATGACGAACGTTGACGCCTGTCCTCGCACGTGTTGGTCCGAGATCCTGGGTTCCTGATATTGTTGTGGCACAGCAAGCGGGCGTGTGTGTGCGATCATGACGTTGATTAGCCGTCCCTCGTCGGGTTCTTTTTATCTTCATTATCAGTCTGTGTGTTCAGACACAGCGTAATAACATACAGCTTCACATAAACACAAAGGCCGGTGAGGTGTGATAACAATATTTCCTTCCGTGTGTAGAGGTGTTTGCCATGTAAACACTAACTGCCTACCGGTCATGTCAGATAGTGTTTTTGTCTCTGACAATGACACAAGTCAAATTTTAAGCGGGGTAATAAATTGTTACGGTTATGTGGACAGGAATTGCGTGTCGTAATTTTTAAACTGAAGAAATAATGAAGCTGTCGTTCACAGAACGCCAAACTTTTTAAATGTGTTTTACTATATTGTTGGGTCTGACAGAGCATAATGTATTTGGAAAACGTGTGTAGTGTAATGGATTATTTCAAGTTTGCGGTCTTTAGTTCCACGTAAAAGCTCGCAAGAGTAATGGTGCTGGTGTGTAGGTGACTAACTTCGCAAACTTACACATAAATTTTTTGATTAACGTTATAGGAATAATATTACCAATATTGGATTGCAGGTATATGATTTTTCGTACAAGAAATTTGAGGTGTCGAAGGTGGGAGCATGTTATATGTATACAAATTTATATTTATAAACGTTAAAAAAATTAACTTGTCAAAATAACTTCACTGTTTGCCATTGTAGGAACGCGAATACAATTCAACTCTGTCTTACAAACACAGAACTAAATTTCACGTGGTTTCCCGATTGAAAGAGACAGCTAGTAATGACGTATTATGTACATAATTAAAAAATTTAACACATCTTAGAATTATTCGTCAACCAGTCGCAAATAATAAAACGAAAATTACAATAAATTTTACATTGTAAGTCATCAATTCAAATTATGAAAGTTATATCAGCAATGCAAGTGTTTAAATTATTTTATAATTTCACTCTCAGCAAGTTTATTATATCTCTTTTGGAGTAAAAAATAATGAAAGTTTCCAATCATTAACACAAATAATAACACTGCCGTACTCGGAAGAAAAATATTCGGATTACAAAGAGGTGAATATTCTTGGACTAAAATATATGTTCTTTTCGGTTTTTCTTTTAGTGTGTATGAGTTTGTATTTTACACATAAACTGTGTTAAGGTTTAAGTCTTGTTACATAAAAAACAGCCAAGAAAACGGATATACTTCCTAGAAAACCTAGCGTTTACTGGATAATTCCCTGGCATTGTATGGACATATAAGTACTTGTGGTGTTTTTGATCTCAGCGACTTGAGTTATTTTACAGCTTCCATTGAGGAGCAAGGTCAGCAACTGCCCTTTGTGGAAGAGGAACATTATCTTCCAGATGGCTTTTTTTTTGTATTCACGTCACACCCTAGGTAGTGATATTGAGGAAATAAAACGTTATACAGACGACGTGAGTGAATTTCGGAAACACACTTTGCAACATTTTGTGAAGTCCAGCTCTGTCTTACTTTCCAGTTAAGATCAAGTTCCCGGCAGTAACATTTTATACGACTGCGGTTGACATAAACATAAACTATTTACTATAAATCGAAAAAAAAATTCCATATTTTATATACGCTCGGGTAGCTGTCCCTATAAAAATTTTGAAATTATGAAGCAAAGGGAGTTATAACCAAACAAATTTTCCGTAATTTTCCGGGTTGCTTATTTTAAATGAAGCTAATATCAGAGTAAGCTGTGTTTTTCTCTGGTATTTCCAATGGTGTATAGCAACAAAAAAATTTCAGGTTGGTCCCAATTTATTCGTATTTTGCTATCGTTATATTCTGAATTATAAAAAATTTACTCAATAAGCTTCCTTATATTAAGTGGTTTAGAATTTTCACTCCGTATAAAATCTGAACATGTTTATTCGGAAGGGTGACCTACACAAGGAGGAATGGAATTATGCAACCTTTTTTTCTTTTGGCGACGAGATAAAGTTTTAATTTAATCCTCGATTTTCTATGCACCTTAAAATCGGATGTTTAGCTACTGCGAAATATGAGCACCGTACAATGCAGATCATAGAATTGTGTTTCTCGAAGTATCGTTATTATAAAATACAAATACTTGTACGCTTTCCAGGTTCGATTAACACACAAAAAGGTACTTTTTTTTTGGCAAAATAAAGGTCGAACTTAAATCTTCTAGAAATGTTGAACGTGAAAAATAAGACTCAAACAAGCTCTGCATATAAATTCGTCGGGAGAAGTGTCAATATGCAGGGGGTGAAAGAGACGACAGTACAAACAGACATAAACAGGCAATTTATATTCCCGGACGCGGAAAGGGGAAGTTAGGGGTGGATGGGGAGGAATATTTAACATCCCTCTTGTGTGTCAGACAAGCAGAGTAGAAAGGACGCTCGATTACACGCCGCAGCCAATGGGAACCGCAGAGCGCCGCGCGCATGTGCGTCACACTCAACCCCTTTGAGGCCAGGAGGGATGACGAGGGATGCGGAAGAAAGAGAGAAGGGAAAGAGAAAGAGAAGTATGGAGGATAGAAAGGGAGAGGGAAGGAAACCCGGGTGAAAACACGCAGAGGACGTAACTCTGCTCTTCCCTCGCCCTCTGCTGCCGGCCACGCCCTCGCGCTGATGTTGGCAATCTGCATTACGCGTCACGTCTGCCAACCCTTCGGAGACAAAAATTGGGGGAGGAGGCAGGAAAAAATATTTCCGTCACGAAATTTTGCGCGAGGCCGGGGTGCCCCGGCGGTCGTAAATTCTAAAATGTTTTGAACGCCCGGGGAATGGCTTGTCCGGCAATCCTCCCACTCTTCTTTTCTGTTCCTTCTTCTGATGCTGCATAAAAGGAGACAGCTACACGAATTTAAAAAGTAATAATAATACTGAATATTCTTCTATGAACATACTTGTAAGAATTATAAAAAAATAGGCGTATGCAGAAGACAATAAATACTACGGAATGTAGAGAGTAGCTGTCGAGAAAACTAGCACGACAGTTCATATCATTTGCAGTGCAGTAAACTTGTTAATGCCTTAGTGCATCAAGTAGGCCTATCCAGTGGTGGATTCAGAAACGTATTTTTTTTGGTGGGGCATTTAGGTGACTTTATGTATTGTAAAAAATATCAGTCATCTCAAAAGTGTGGTTGTTAACTGTTACAGAACATTAAAAATAACATGCATACAAGTAGGATACATTAAATGTATGTGGATTTCATAGAACAAGACTCCAGTTACCTTGAAGCGACTGGACACACTTTGGCTACATAATGTTGAACACTTTTTTGGAGAGGGTTCCCCCCTTCAGCACGGTAACCCCCCCCCCTTAAAATTGCCACTGGGAATATCTAATAAATGTGCAAGTATTTTCATCAATTGAGCGCTATACGGCCTGTATAACAGTGAAATAATCGCTTCAAACTTTATGTAACTACACAAATAACATGAGGCCAAGCCCACGTATTCTACGAGTCGTTATACATCCAGTGCAGACTGCCCACTAAGGGCGTCACCCAGTTTAGCAACGTTTGCATGATAACTTTGTGGTATGAGACAATCGACGAACGCTGTATGGGTGGTCCGAACGTAAAGCATGCTAACCACTGAGGGAATAAAAACATCATAATACCGGCGGACGATGCTACATATTATCCTATCCGGGAAAATTAATTGCCGCCGTGGAATGAAGGCACCGATTACCGACAAAGGAACAGCACGTGGGACGTTATATATGGCCGTTCTACAAGTACTTAATAATCCGCTCAGCTCAAGAGCTCTGTTCAAGTTCTCAACTAGAGTTGTTAAAACAGAGAAAAAAAATTGAAAATTGCCCGCAGGAATTTCCATGTGGACAGAAAACATCACGGTCCCTAAGATTTGTGCCAGTAAGTCTGGTGTTTTCAAGTAAACAAAAATTGTGACAAAATTAAAATTGTGCGTTAAATATAAGCTAACTGTGTATGATGGTAGAATTCTAAATAGTTTCAGTTTTTTTTTATTCCTGAAATGGGAGCAGGTAAGTAATGAAATAAATATTTGGATACACGCCTTTGCAGAAAATGGCATGTCACAGGACACCAGAGATTACACGCAAACAAATTGATAAGTAAACAGACAAAAGGATGTTGTCAACTAGCAAACAAAGGCTGTTAACTTGTCTGTTTTTCTCTGTATATTCCGTGATTTTCTGTGACACACCATTTGCTGTAATGACGTATTTCCAAACTACTTCTTTGATTAGTGAATATTTTCTCATGTGCATATTGTGCAATGTATGTGTAACATATTTTGTAAATTCTTTTAATGTAAATTGTAATCAACTATTTTATTTATCAAGGTCTCCATCCTTTCATTCTGATCGAACCTGGCTGACCTCTGGACATCAAATTATAACTGTATCAACACTGAATTCAATTTATCACTGTAAAAGACGTTCAAAAATTCATCGGCTATCTTTTAAGTTGGACAAAATGAAATTACTTGAATTTTTTAATCTCAGGAAATTATTATTTTGAATTCATGAGTAGTCTTCTAATCACACAAACATCATTTATAACAATTAATTACTGCCATAAGACAATTTTGTCAAGAGAATGTTTTAACAGCACACGTTCTGTATGTCATTTCTGGAGGTTCCGTAGTAGCATCTACGTGTCCAATGTTCTTTGTAATTTGTGTTTCCACTTCACTGCACCAAAAGGGACCCTGGTACCACGATACTGAGAGTTTTTTATTCGTCTGCAAACAATCTAATCATGTGAGGAAATAGTTACCCAATCATTCAAAGAGAAACGTGCTACTTTTATTGCAGACTATGTTGGAAAATAAATTATTTGCGAGTATCTCTCTCTCTATCTAGGGATTTCATATGCTAATCTAACCGAGAAACGGACGTTTGCTTGATGGCATTTATCATCGCTGTAAAGCTATGTGAGTGCCTGTTACTTCGCTGGATGCATAATACTTCGATAAATTAGTTTTACGTGAAAATTCACGATTCTATGGGTAAGCGCATAATTTTGTATTGCCGTTGTCGAATGAACACTTCGATGCTGATCAAATATTTCATAATAGGGAGAAAACCAGAAGGACATTTCTGCTGTGTATGAATTGCTACAGGTAATCAAACTAGAAAGTTTTCTTTTGTGAAATACAACTACGATATTTACAAGAAGATTCGTGCAACACTGTATTGTGAGCCATTGCAAAGGTACGTACATGTTTTATCACAGCTGTACAGTGTCGGTTAATGCAACTGGAACCAGTAACCACAGTGAAACCAGGTCAAGCCTACTGCTACCACTCATCACGAGGTAGCGGCTAGACTATCACTTTACATGTGATGTGATATCACAAATTATAACCTTGCAACCGCTCAACTCACCGCTGGTTTCATGCATCGAAAATATGTATACATGATAGCAACACAGTAAAAAAATCTTACTTTTACAAGTAATAGCTTGTAAACTAATGTCGAAACATCAGTCTAGGCACTACAACAAGAATGTCGCAGGTCATTCAAGTTGTCATAATTTTACAATTACCTGTGGAGACTAGAGGGATCTATTTTTATAAGCAGAGTGTTCGAATTGAGAGAAAACAACTTCGACAGCCTGTTACATTTTACAAAAATATTTTGTACTTTTACAATTAATTTTTAAAATTGTTGTCAAAGAGTTTTGTAACAATTCAAACAATTGACGTGAAATGCACAGCTATTTATTTGAAAATGTACAATTATTTGTAGATATACAAAAATGTTTGTAAATATGCAGCTATAGTTATATTTACAAGCATTTCCTGTAAAATTTACAATACTTTTGTAAACTAGTTTCCAAAGATTTTTTCACGGAAAAGTACAATTTTTTTTTTTTATTATTACGAAGAGATCGTAAGAATATTTCGTGCCAGCGTATGTTGCAAAACAGTGTGGCGGCCTGTGCCTTGTTTAATTGGAGTATGGTTATGTAGTTGTTTAAAGACGAATCACAAATATACAGTAGCGGCGCACCAGAGTTGTCATTTCCCCAGTCGATAGTATAACGTCCTATATGTCTTTGTTGTTATATTGAAGCCTTGTAAAGAGTCAACTTTCCCACGATAAATATAACGATGTGTTTGTTCACATAATCTGATAGCCTATATCAACCTACCAGCAACTGAATAATTTGGTAGATGTACATACAGGAGGACTACAATACATAATATTTGTTTCTGTGGTTCTCTGACAGTTTCGCAAGGAAAGTAGAGGGATATGATGCAACCTTGTCAGAGAACATTAGTCGGCGCAATGGCTTCTTCGTTACGTACTTTGATGTTAAAGTTAACTAAGAGTTGTTTCTATTTCAAACAAGCAGGATTAACTATATGAATAACTTTTGTTCTCAAAATGTGTGATATTTCCAATCTACTGTTTTTACAAGTTTGTAGGTTAGTTGTGATTTACGATTTGTAGGGTAAACATACCCTGCTTCGAACTTCAGTACCAGAAATATCTTAAACATTTTCATTATAATCGTATATTTCGTACATTGGTTACTGATTGCCGAAACTAAACACATGCTTACTCTTTGTTCGTAACCTAATGAGCTCAATTATAGAGCCTATAATTTTGTGACACCCGCAACGTAGTTTACCACAATATTAATGTATATCACGTTACATGGTCAGTTTATCCTACATATTATTCTCAATTTCTTTCAGATTCTACTAACAATTGGTTATAATATTCAAAACATTACTCCTACACCATTTCTTTTAGTTTTCAGTCATCCACAATAAGAACAGTCAATAATAAATTTTTCTAAATAAAGTAGTTAAACATACCAGGTATAAAATTTGTTTCTTACATGAATAAGAGAGCTCTGTTTCATCATATTTGGACCATGGGAGGCAACAAGCACAAGAAAGATCTAGTGGAGTTGTCCCATGATCGAACAAATTCCTTTACTCCAGGTGAAACTGAGAACTGTGATTATTATTAGGGTACTAAATAAATATTATTATACAGTTAACTTACCTTAATCGTTTAACAGATATGATTTTGATTAACGACTCATTGCTAAGGCAACACTAAATCGGGTTTTTTCACGTTGTTGCAAAAAAAAAAACCTAAACGTTTTCAACCGAATGCTTTGAAAAATCCAAGAGTAAGATAACTCAAACAATGCACAATTCTATGTATAACAGAAAATAATTTTGCTTTATTTTGGCTTATTTTCGTAACAAAATTGATAGTATTTTGGGTGCAAAAAAACTAAAAAACTACGAAGTATATTTCTACCAAATAAAATTAGGTACAAATTATGATATATTTGGGAAAAACAATTTAGGGAGTCTTCGATTTAAAAATATGCTGCTTTAAAATACATTTTCAAAATTACTATAAAACTCTTAGTGTTCACGTGTAATTAAATTCCTGGAATGCACTGACGACAAGACAGAAACGTGCAACACGAATGTTAATTGTGGCCGCACCTTACAGATAATCCACGTAATTAAATTCACAGGTTTATTGTCATGAATGTTTTCATGAAGAAAGGTATAGTTACCTGAGTAGTCACATGTCCACCGATAAGACTTGTAACAGTCAAGTTGTGGGTTTTATGGTCTTGCACTCGCTACATAAAATGTGTTTTGTAAACGGCACATACCCGCGTGGGCTGTAGGAGTGTGGGAAGACGTTGGTAAATGACAGTGTCTGGCTGGTGTTGAGAGGTGTAAAGACTCACCTTGGAACGATGCACACGTAAAATTGCGTTGCGATAGTGACGTTCAATGTTTTTACGCGGATATCTTACAGTAATTGATTTTTGTTTTTACACTGAAATGATTCGTTCCAGCAGAGGAAAATACGGGTAAACGTAAACTACGGTGATTGTTTCAAGGAAATAAATTACGATTTTACGATGTAGCAGAACAACATACAAATATTGCATTGCTGAAGCCATTGAAATTTTAAGACAAAAATAGTAAGCAACACATTTAACCGTTTGTTTATTTCAGCCTTTTCATCAAATATTAATGATGGTGTTCAATACGTTATCTTTCAGTCATCTTGAGAAATTCTTCAGTTGAAGTATATTGAAGATATTTCAGGCTCCATTTTCTACATGTTGAACTTTCAATAAATAAGTGATTGGACATGTTACGGCTGCCAACAAAACTCCGCTTATCCTACACTCAACAAGAACAAAATAATTAAGAGGCACGGTGTTAAGACCATTCTACACTCTCTGTACTGTTTTCGCGAAATTTATTTTTAAAGCCTGAACGAGAGCAGATATAAAAATCAGTTTGACGGTTTTGTTTAAAATAGTTTTTCCGACGTTGGCTAACTTTTTTCGAGAATGAACCTGCTATGATTTAAGCGAATAATGTAATCAACGAAACTATTGTTAAAAGATTTTTAGCCGAAACTTATAATATTCCGCCCTTAAAAAATAGTTACTAAGCCACATACATTTCCAACAAAACTACCGAAAAGATGTGTGATACCTGCTCTCTTTTAAGCTAAAAAAATTAATTTTCGCTAAAACAGTGGAAACAGGGGTGCATAGCCTTCAGTCCGCTGCCTACCTCACAGCACTGACAAGAGCAAGCATAGGAAATTATATATGAGACGAGCTTCAATATCCGTCAAACCTGTATGCCACCACTGACATTTATTTTCATCTCGGTGCTTGAGGCCCACACTGCTACAGGATCTTTAGGTCGTTTTCTCAATACCCTGGAAACTTTGAACAAGTAATTGTTTTCATTCTGAACAAACACCCGAAGGCATATCTTCATCATTTATTAATTCACGTTTTCATTTCTATAGCAATATTTTCCTCATCTTAATGGAGAAAAATGTTTTCGTCTGAGCTGCACCGAACGTAATTTTACATGTAATTTCCAACCCTTGCACTCGCCAGAGCTCTCGTAGAAAACACCCTTAAGAGTTAGTGGACGCTCCTAAGAGTTAGTGGAAGCTAGCTTTTTTTTTTTACGTTTGGAACAATAACTTTTAAAGCAACAAAGACAAGAGGCTCGGGACGCAAAAAGAGAAGTACCTAGAGCTACAAAGAAACTGAAGATTGATTCGTGTAAAAAGACTAAGAAACCCGAACGTCCAGCACCCATGACGCCAGATCAAACTTCTAAGGCAAGTAGGACTATAGTGCAGTGCCCTGCGTGTGATGAGATCTATGTTGACCCTCCAGCAGAAGACTGGATAGAGTGTTGCAAATGCCGGGTGTGGTGGCACGAGGACTGCCCCAACTTTGAAGGAGGACCATTTTTGTGTGATTTTTGTTAACGAAAATCACTAATTTTGAGTTACGGAAAATATAAACAAAAAATGTTCAATACCAAAACATTTTCATTACACAAGGTCTACTTATCAAGGCAAAAATTATAGCAATGTTGAAGTAATTAGTGTACTGTCTTATACTTCTAAAGAATGAAAATGTATTCTACTTCTGTCAGAAGTGTCATCTTGCCCCTTGGCAAAAGTCATCATGCCCCGTTACTGGGGCAAGACGACTGTTTTGTATGCTTTTTTTTAACGTCAAAAACCAAATGATAATTTTAAAATACAAATTTATCCACCCAGGCACAAATATATTTAAGTCCATTATAACATTATATTCAAAGATCAATACTTTACCTCAACAATTACTTTATTTAAACATTTTTTACTCTTACCATCGTCAACTTGCCCTGGTCTCTCCTACGACAGCCGAACTGGATTTTTTTCACTATTTTAATTGGACATGTGTAGGTACAACAGTACTTTTCAGTCAGGGCAATACATTTCTTCTCCATTCACCCTACGAAACGAAACACCTGCTACACCTACACATACCGAAGGATACCTGATCTGTTTCGATCACTAATTGTCACCATGTTTTGTTTTCTCTGTCCACAGGAGTGTCTCTGAAACGTTGTTAGCATGAAAGTTGTCAGGACGTTGTGACGGACTATACTACAGACATTAATTACGTCCTAATTAGTTAGCATGACAAATTATTTGCTGGAAATTATAAACGTATTTACGTTTATTGGCAATAAATTTACAAACACCTTCGATCTGTTTATGATCTTCACAACTTTCAATAAAAACTACGCATTTAATGTACTTGTCATCTCATTGCAACTTCGGACCTATCTGCTAGCTTTCTGTCCAAATAATTGGATATTAATTGTTTTTAAATCCATGAAAATCGAGGAAATGTGTGAGTTTATGATTATTCTATCGTAACCTATTGCCATTTTTAAGTAGTAATTTGTTCTATAAACAAATCACAAATGTGACAATACTGCTAAAGAACTGTTTTAGTTATAAAATTACAGTTAAGTAGTTGAGGAACACACCTTATATATAAGTTATTTTTAATATTTCTGACAAGTTCTGAGTTTCTTAGTCATAGGACTCTACACCACCTCGTGCGTCGTGAGAGAACACAGAAAGAATTTTATATGAATTCATACCGCGATTGCTGGTTTATAAACGAATTTTTATTGCTTAAATAGCGTCATTTAATTTACTAAATTTCACATTTTCTTAAGTAAAATTACACAGAAACAAATTTGAGGCAGCTACACACTGTTTTGTGGGTATTTACCCTGCAAAATTTCTTCTGTGGTCACCACAAAATAATTTTGTTGGCATCACTAAAATATTGTGGCCACCACAAAATTATCTTGTGGTTACTACAAAATAATTTTGCAAGGAAGACTTAATTCCTACAAAATTTTTCCTTTAGTGTATAACTACTGTACCGAAATATGCTTTATAATGTTGTTTGTCAGAACGCATTAACAGTACTACTACAGGCATATGAATAGATAACTATCAAAGAATGTAAAACATACCAGTATTAATGACACAATGCTCTCAGTTTCTAGCATACTTACAATTTTCATATATTAGATAGTCGTGAGTGTCGCCTAACACAGTATCAAGAAAGTAATTCTATAATTACAAATTTATTAATACATCCTGAGCTCCCTTATGCGACAATGTTGAGTAGTGTTTTCAGGTGTATGCTAACCATGAATTATTCCTTATAATAAGGATACTGAATAATCGCGAAAAATGTATAGGTAATCGGTTTCCTACGTTTACATGTCGTGAGGCCTACGTGTCTGGAGGGGTAGAAAAAATAGTTACAGAAACCATATGTTTGCGAATGTATCCCTTAAAGACTATTTGATTCGGTACAGCAACCATATGGGCTGTATCTACCATCTCAATAACTTTAAAATCATAATTAAAATGTCATTATTATATTTATAATGATCGGAGCTGTCCTTGATAAGTGAGAGTAGTACTTTGTGCTGAATAGCACGCAAAATATCACCTCTACAATATATGATCTGCAATCTTAACAGAATCTGAAAATTCGTCCGTCAGTCCACGGCACTGTTGTGATTGGAAGGATTGAAAATTTTCTGCGGGATGCGTATGTTGCTTTTACCTAACTAAACTATTGTAATCGTAGCAACCCCGTCTAATTGTATTGGAATTTATTTAAAATCATACAGAAGAGCAATCTGTTCCTAAAATAAAAAATATAGGTACCTCAACAGGCCAACAATTACACAATTATTTGATTGTTCTTCCTACAATTATCTGAGCAAGGCATTGCAGAGCATTCTGTTGATGTTAATGTAACTTAGTTTCCATTGCGTTTCATCGAAAAGGCTGAATTATTTCAGTGTTGTGTCGGAAAATAGGATGCCATGTATATTGTTGCAGTTTCCCCACCGTCTGTATAATTAATACTAGTTCGCTTGTCGACGAATCACTGATGTGACGCTCGTGGGAAGTCATAAAGACATTGTCACCGAGATGGCAGCTTTCAAGGAGATACACCGCTCGACTGACTCGAGAAGACGCACGGCGCCAATGGCGGGACAATATGGACGCCGACAAGAGAGGGGGTGATCTAGGCCCCGGTCGATACTGGTGGCGCCTGGAGCGTGACGTCACAGCGCCGGAGGCTGCGTCGGTGGAGAAAGCCCTGGTAAGGGAGAGGAGTGGGGGAGACGAAAATCATTACGGCCATATCTGCAGCTCGAGGGTGGAGTGGCTGTAGCGCCTGCCATCTAGCGGCCGACAAGCCAACTAACACGAGTTACCGAACACATCAGTACTTACAGAAAGTGTTTACAAAACCTCACAAGGGTAGGGTAAGCAAGGCAAAAATTTCAGCTCCCGTTTTACATAAGGTAACCTGAGTAAAGTTTACCACGGACCAAATGTTCACCTCAGTACCAATGTTAATTCTACAACAGGTTAGAAAGATCTCTGTTAAAAGTTTGTCAAGAGACAATCCGCGTGTTGTGCTAGTATCAGTAAGGGGTGTAACCTAACCAATCACAGAGCTGAAATTTAAGAGGACGTTCCAGTGTTTCAGGCGCATGTATGCAACCCGCATTAACCCCATACAAATCAAGGCTAATGTTACCTTCGCTATAGCAACACAAGTATTACACATGTCAACATTATCTTAGTGTTTTATGAAAGAGACAGTCGTTCATATTTTCGCTGCGTTCGCCGAAGCCAAGTATAAAGAATGGTAGACTGTAAATTTTGCAAAACTTTTTGTATTAGGTTTTAAATGTAACCGTTTGTTATACTAAAATTTGCAGAACGCAGCGAAAATAAGAACGACTGTGTATTTGATAAAGCGTAAAGATAATGTTGATATGTGTAATACTCTTGCTGCTATAGCGAAGGTAATACTAACCTTGATTCATATGGAGTTAATGCGGGTTGCATTAATACGCCTGAAACACTGGAAGGGCCTCTACTAAACACATTGCGGACTGCACACGTTTTTTTTTTTTGCAGATAGTGACATGACAGTTCCTACACACACACACACTGTACAGATGCTAGCACTATTGGTCTCCGTGTTATCCACTATACATCGTGTTATTAGTTCACACCACATCTGACACGCCACTGTACTTTACGCCGTTCAATATTGGTCCCATAAGAACAATACAGTGCCTATTCATCAGTGTTCCAATCAAAGAACGCCAACATAGGCAGTGTTATTTTAAAAAAATATAATGGTACTTTCAGCAGTGAACTGACTATTACAATAAAATATGGTTCACGCATTTGTGTAGTTTTTTACGCGACAATGGTGAACATTGGCAAGACAAAGATACTGTATCCTTAACAAGATTTTTTTTTCCGTGGACAAAGGAACATTCATTAAAGTTCTGCTCGAGTGACATTCTGGCATAGTCCTCAAAGTGTTAAAAGCTAAAATTGGTTTGTTTTTCGCTTTACAATTGAATTAAACTACTTCTCTTGTTGCCAAAATTATTTAAATGTTATTTTACTACGGTTCCATAGCTTCTTAGACTCGTTAGCAATAGTATCGCAACAAGCGGCTGTATTTTTCCCTGTACCAATATCTCCTATAAGAAAACACGTTTTCTTTCTAACCTGTTGTACAGTTAAATTTAACCTGAGCAGCTTTTCCATAGATCACTATCTTACCCTACTGTTAACAGCAGAACGATGCCATTTGGCGCGAAGAAAATAATAAACAGTACACATAACCAATTGCAAACAAACAAGCACGAAACGAATCTTACTAACTGACGTGTAACGTATGTGCTAGCGACGTCGCATTTAGAAAAAATTTTAAGGCGCCCGCCCTCCCAGGCTGCCGAACTACGCTGCAGTGGGTTAGAAATATGTATTTATTGGAAAAACTATCTTACGAACTCTCAGTGTTACCTATCTACGAAAAGAAAGCACGTTTCAGAGAAGGTTTATGAAGTACTTTCAAAACATAACGGACATTGTAAATTATATTTACCGAGACGTCTAACACGGTTAAAAATGCCTTTTCGCACAGTTATATCACAAAATGTACTGCTCAGATTGGTAGGAAACTACTTAAAGGAACGGCTGTGAACTTTGGTACAAACGTTGCAGTAATCAAATAATGGGGTCGTCGCTTAAAGTGCCATAGTTGCAGTGATATAACGGCAACACTGCGCGCCAGTTTAGCGCCTTGTGCATAGGGGCGATGCGACACTAGGCGCGCACGTCTCGGTGGTTCTTACCGCTGCTACGCGCATCTACTGGGTCAGTAAGACGTAAAACCAGTCCAGGGAGGCGGAGCCCCTAACAGGTACAAAATAAGCACGTTTTATTTTGTTCCTGCCATCTTAAAACCCTGAAAGCATTACAAGGGTTCGTCAAGATACTGTTAGTCAGCAAATCCTGATCAAGTGACTGAGACAGCCTACCTACTCCAGCTAATGAGCTTTTGTAAACGTCTATGGAAAGCCACGAGCTGTAGTAAGCTACATTTACGTAATCACGTGACCAGGTTTAGTAGATGACAATATGTCTAAACACTTGCAAGCAATTCTGATTTTTATGATGAGAATAAAAAAGGTATAGGTTTCATATCGTAAAATACTATGCCCGCAGTTCATCTTTACAAGTTATTTTATTCATAATACATTGACTATGATATTCGTTTCGTTCTTTTTTTTCGAACACTAAACACTCAATTATAATTCTTTGGAGTTATTGTTGTGTCTATTAATTAAATGTTTTTGGTCTGCTAAAACAGCTTACTTTGCTTTCGAACGGGGTTACCACACGCAATTCGACAAGTTGCTCTCGTGGCATATTGGACGCTCTGAAACTTTATTCGGGTCATTTTTTGCACGTCCCGTGCTGACGTTTTGTCGTATCCAGCCTTACCTCGTGACTTATAATAACCGCCTTACATAGAAGATGTTCAATAATGCTAATGGTACTAAGTTCTACGGCAATTGTGCTGCACTGCCAATCTAGAAGTTCGTACACGAATTAACAGAGCTGGCACGAGCTATAAACAAGTGACTGTAGCCGTAATGATGACCTTCGCGTGATTGTTTGACTAACCTGCCGCTGGGAGCAGCAGGTGTCGTTAAGGGCGTTCACGTAGCAAAGATTCATTTATTTGCACGGCATTGTGATCTCTTTATAGACGTTACTTGCGAGTACATTTCCCACTTATTTTTCCCATAGTGGCACCACAAAGTCAAAATTCGCAAGTTACGGGAGCATGGTAATAACAAATACTAAGTGTTTTACTGGAATGAAATAATTTACGCTGAAATTAGATATTACGGGCAATAGCCTATGCTAAAATATTTAAAAACACACAACGAAATACATTTGCACTTTTTAAAAAATATTTGAAAATGATGACAAGTTACTTAATTTGCGGCAATTTAAAAAAAAAAAAAAACGGACCGTTGTGTGTTTTTAAATATTTAAGCATATTAATAATATCTTACGTCAGTGTAAATTATTTCATTCGAGTGAGACACTTTGTTTTTGTTATTACCATGCTCCCGTAACTTACAAATTTTGACTCTGTCATGACACTATAGGAAAACTATGAGAATTGAAAAACGTCTATAAAACGAACACTATGTCGTGTAAATATAAAATTATACATTTTTGCCACGTGATCACCCTTAAGCCCTCTCCCTGGAGGTATCCTCATTGGTAGAAAGTTACTCCCATTGTCCAAGCATTGTGAATTGGGTGGTCTTATGCATCAACAGACTATGTGGCATTTGTTACATATGTATTGAATTTCCTACAGCTTTAAATCAGCTATAAAAATAATTTTAGTCATATATAATGTTATAAACATTGCCTTTATAGGACTAAAATATTTTTTTGTAAGACGCTTAGATATCTGAAAGAGTTTTAGAATGTTTTACTGATACCTAACAATTGGAGCATAGTCTCCTGGTGCAGAACACCATTCAATTGTTATCTCCGCAGTCCGTACAAAGTTGCATCAGCCTCCCCTGAATATACCACAACTGTCATGGCCTCCGTTACAGTCAGTATTCTGCTATGCCTCTTCTTTATTTTCGTATACAATAATAATTCCTAGGGACCGCAAGTTTTCGCGAGAAGATTTTTGCCCTACTTTGCTTCAGTACCTAACGTACATATATTTAGCTCTTCTTCATGATTATTGTTAGTCTATATTTATGCAGAGTCGTCGTTTAAAACCCTGACGCTAAGAGTTAAAACATCCAATCACTGACAACGAAACAAAGTTGTAGATGCACACGTGAGACATATAAGCCCTAAGCAAATTGATGCAAAAATCTTTTCGCGAAGACTCCCTGTCCCTAATAATTCTCCATTTCTTTAGACAATAAATTTTATTAAGTATTGATTACGTCTAGTTTCTACCTTTCCCAACACTTTCCCCACAAGCACTCTACATGCTTCACAACCTTATCATACCATCATTCCCATTACCTCGTCGTACCAACTTTACATATCACATTTCCCATGTTCACACATATACTTTTTTTCCTCTTGTCATGGCAAAGTTTCTTTACACCTTATTCTAACAAAACACCAACCACAGAGTAAACTTGTAACAACTACTTGCATAATAACAATAAATGTCACAGTCGATGTGCAACGAATGACACACGTGCTTCCCCAAATGCGCTCTAGTTAGATACTTCACCTTCAACTTCCCTAATGGTGCTACCTAACTCGAAGCCCTAGAGACTAAGAATTGGTATTTACGTGTCACTTTTCACGATATCATTTCCGGAAGAAAAATTGAATATATATGTTTTGAAGTATTTTTGAGCATGAAATTATTGAATGGGTAAGATGAAAAAGAAAAACATTCCACATTTTACCTGAAAATTAACTGAACTTTAGCTAAGTTGTACTTTGTACGTAGCTTCATCGATTGAGATACAGAAAGAAAAGATTCCACGATTCCACACACCGCTACAGAGGTTTGTATTTGAAAATAAGTTTTAAAAGGAAGGCAATCCCTTCTTAACCTCAGCATTATGGCATGATTGGCTATTCGCCACGAAAGTCGCTGCAGCAGTGTTTCTTCTGTAAATGTAATCCACAGTGTGAATGTACAACTCTAACGTTGTTTACGTCTGATTATTATAGTGTAGGTACGATAACATAGAACATACTATCCTTGTAATTAACTTCACTTGTATTATGAAAACAACTCTGTAAATTATAGTTTTATAGAACTTCAAAAGTACTCTCAACTTATTTAGATTAAAAAGGAAAACGTTTCTTCAAGTTCGAATGCATTTAATTAACTCTGTGTACACAAACTGTTTTATGTTTTTCAGACAATGTTCAATTTCCTTAAATCTTAATAAGCAGATGTCTAATTGTAACTTTTCCCATTAAACATATTGTTTAGTGGCAAAACAGTTTCTCCCATTTTCCTGAAAGTTAGTCGAAGTGGAATATTTACCTTCTTCACCTCACCCACACAATTATTTGTATACGATTTTTAGGGTATTGAAAAAAACTTCTTAAAACATCCCACAGCAACGTAGGCCACACCAATAAAAACACAAATGTCAGTTTTGACATGTATGTAAATTTGATAGGTGACTGAGCCTCATCTTATTCGATTTAACACGTAAACCCCTGCCCATTCTCTCACTAGGGAACCGAGACAGGCAGTGTCTCTAAGGATGCTACCTGCCGAGGTCACAATAGGGTGTTATAGTTTCTGCCCATGGACAGTTGTTCGAATGCTGCTCGACGTACACCAACGTTATCTGCGTAAGAGGAGTCTTCGCCGGTGTCGAATTTCCACCTTTGACGCGTGAGAACAGCGTAGCGATAAGAGCCCGTATCCCACCTTGACGAGAAGCATATCGCCTCTATTCGCAGCGCGCCAAACTAGCGTGCAAGGTTTTCCTTGTAGTTTTTTTCCTACGAAACTTTAAGCGGTGACCACAACATTATATTTTTGAATAGTATGAAGTAAAGACCAACGCATGCCTCTCGTTTTGCACTTTACGACAGGTAATATTTTCGTAGTTGCAGCAGTCTAAAAAAAAAAACAGTTTTTAGCTATTTTGAGGGGCGCGAAAATCATGTTTCTAACAAGCATGCTGAAATTTCGAAAACATAGAAGCATAGTTTTAAGTGTGTGTTCTTTTCGTAGGTAAACATAATATGAATAAATTAATCGGTTTCGCGTAAAAAAGAATACACGTGACACGCTGCAACCCCGTCCATGCGCCAGTCGAGGACTTCTCTTAAGAATAGTATTTCTCACTGCCGAAAATGGCAAAAAAAAAAAGTGTTTTTACAATCATTTTAAAGTATAAAAATCTTGTTTTAGAATACACCTTTATATTTAGCATGTTACAAAATGTGGTGACGTATCGGCGAGAAGACTGCAAGGAAGTTCAATGACTTGTACCTAGTCCATGGGTTGAGGAGTGAAACACGTGCTGTGTCGTGCATACTGCAAAATACTTACACCCAGGCGGCCACATTAAGACTGTATTACTTAAGTAATACAAAGAATATAAATAACACTACTACTTAAAATCATATTAGACGATACCGTCGTATTTCTTCCAGTACGACTTACACTATTAACAAAAACACAATTGAAGAGTGGAAATGCTAAAGGAGCTAAGTGCCAAAGAAGACCAAATTGAATTTCTTACATCAATATTAACTAGGAGTCGATGCCAATATAATACTGAAAAATTAAGTTTCAATAATTTTCCTAACAGATTTTGTGAGGACATAAAGATCGCAGTCACCATATGTCCACAGGCTCTTGCAGCGCTGTTTTTTTCTTGCCTTTTACGTGAAAACGTATTTTTGGCACTTAGCTCCTTTAGCTTTTCCACTCCACAATTAAATATTTTATAAATCTGCGCGAACGGAATTGAACGAGTCTGTACCCTGTCAACATAATTTCAAATGTTCAGAAACCAAACTCAAGCGCATTTATTATAGACGGAAATAAAATAATTGGTCATTGTCAGATTAAAATATGTAGACAAGTATTATGGTGACTGTTGTAGAAACGCGTATTATTTACTTTGCGTTCGTAAAAATTTTAAATTAACATAAATTATAAAAAAATTAAATGAACTTAAATCACCACACATACTGATATATAGACTTCTTATCTGATATTGACGAACTTATTGGTTCACTAAACCTATTTACCTGTTAGTTGAAAGTTCGTATTGAATAAATTTACAAACGAAAACAATCGTCATGTTCTGGTAGCTCTCAAAACAGTGATTCTGTGTACTACTTAACTTAAATGATACCGTTTATATTGTGTAACATAATTTACTTCTTAGACTAACACTGACCTTGACACTTGGGGAAAATTAACATTTTAGTGTAACACATACAAGTACAACCCTCAAACTTTTCAACGATGTGACAGACACATTTTCGCATTGTAAAACGTTTCCGATAATCATTTGACAGTTTCTCCGAACGTTTGGAGAAATTAAATAATACGAACATCCCTTTCTCTTCTACAGAAACACATTTAATATGATTTTGCTTAATATAATGTTGATTATTCTCAACACTAATTTAACGTCATATTTTTGGGAACAATGACATTTGATTAAGTTGTTATACCAGAAAAGGAAAGGGATAAAGCTGGTAACGTATCTGGTGAGGTAACGAGATTATTACTAGTTTTAACAGTTGTACTGAATCATTAAATTTACGCGTCGGAATGGTCGCATAACACACCGAAAACTTTTATTGTTTTAATAATTATTATATTTGTACGAAATATGGTTTAGTTTGCAAGCATACTTTGTGACTATTTTATACAGTAATGAAAATTTTTTAAACTTTAATTTTTATTATAAAAGCATGTCAAAATCCAAATTTACATGAAACGATTTTATGCTTTATATAAAAACCATATGACTTACCGAACTTAAATAACTGGCACTGAATAACGATGTTGTAGGCTACACGATCTCCTATATAGAAACGAAAAAAAAATTGTGGAGTTTAAAACTTTAATATTTTTTAATACAAAAAAACTTTTGTTTTATGTTATTATATAGGAGAGCTCAACATCGTTATTCAGTGTGAATTATTTCAGTTCGGTAAGGCAGATGGTTTTCCTTTGAAGCATAAAACCCTTTTATGCAAATTTGGCCTTTAATTTGCCATTATAAGAAATCACGAAAGAAAAAAATATCGTTAAAAGTAAATAGTCACAATATATGTCTACAAAACAAACTCCATCTCGTGCAACTATAAAAATTATTTTTAAAAATTAAAATTTTCTGTTAAGCTCCTCTTTAATAAAGGGACATTAAAACATGATTGACCACTTATGACCTTTATTATTAACATCATTATGTATTTTAGACTATTTAAATATAATTAAGTCTCTCCGCGTGAAATTCATTGGGGGATCAAAAATATATTTTATAAACGATTTGGCCCTACCGAAGAATGTCAGCAAATTCTTTAAACTCGCAGATAAAATACGGTAACTAGGTGGATTATTACTAACACTATTTAGTAAAACAAATACGTATGGTTTTATTTTCATTTCCTCAAGATTTTCGGAATCCCGTTACTGGATTGATGATATTAGAAGTCTAGCAAGGAAGTCAGAAACAACACAAAGGTGCACAAACGTGATAAAATACATATTAAACTAGGAACTAGCTAAATTAGAATGCAGACGTTGTATAATGGAAAAGACAATATAAAATTGCAATTTTTAAACAAGGTGTTAAAAGTGATTGAAAATCAAATAATAGTTCTTACTTTAATGTTCAAATTACCCTCGCAATCCAGGCAAGGCATAACAGCTATAATGATTACGTGTTTGACAAAACTGAATATAAAATGAGAATAATAAAGAACGCTGGATAAAAGCGAGCATGCTCATAGAAACAAACGGCAGTATTTAAAAATGGTGATCTGTAACGTACACAATAACAAATATATGGGCATGAACTAATAACCTATTTCCAAATATATAGTGAATTGATGCAACTAATCTTCAACGCAAATATTAACTACTGAAAAATTTGTTGTCAATTGTTTGAATGAGTTGTTTTTTTTTTTTTTTTTTTTTTTTTTTTTTTTAAGAAATGTGTACACTCTAAAAATATCAAGATATAAATTAAGGGTAACTATACCTACGAGAACACTTAATGGCCGTATATAAAACAATATTAATGAATATGAAATTGACATAATTATAGTAAGTTCTGCAATTAAACATCAGTAAACTTCATCATTAAGAAAATACTGACGTATAAGCTTACTTCGGTACAAAGTTACGTTGCACAAGTTACAAATGTCACTCTAAATGAATATTTACTTACAGAGAACAGAGATGTATGTGAATAACTTTATTCCTATTCCAAAGCAAAAGTGAAAATAGTCATAGATTTTATACTTATAACTGAAACGCCTAAACTGGAGAAAATAGTAGATAAAAACTGTCGACAGGCAGATGGTTAGCTACCCCAAAGGAAAGATTAAAAAATATTCAGTACGGTTTTCGGGTGAAATCACTTTCCTGAAACATCATTCAAGTGCGGATATGTCTGTAAAAAATAAAAGAAACTAAATCACGACAGTGCCTGCTTTCTACATGTAAGTGAGCATTTCAAACCGTTGACCTGACACATGATGTGAAAGTAGCCGATTCACAATCGAATGTGAGAAGATAAAAAACTTTATTGTGAATATTTTTAAAAGCAAATTTTGGTAATTAATAAATACTTAAAAAGCAACACAATGGAACTGACTTAGTCGAGTAAATTGCCAGCCAGCAGTTGTATGAGAGACCTTCGAGCAATGTGAAGGAATGATGAAATATTGAATTTGCATTCGTGAGCATACGGGTGAGATTCCTGCGGCAGTCATAGTAATTTTCAATTTACCGTGGGTTTTTTTTTCAGAAATCACCCTAAACCAGTTCTGTGATGGTTCATTAACATATGTCACGGCCGATTCCCTTCCGATTTCCTGCATGTCTTAGCCACTGGCTCCATATTTATGAGAGTAAAACCAAATTTATCTCATTTAAATAACCTGAAAAACTTATACAAATTCAATTAAGTAATAGTAGTTGTGTTAATAAGTTTTCAGTATATTTTGTGTATGTCCACAATTCTTGTTGCTAGGCGTATTTAGTGGCATACTTACAAGGCGCTGGCTAGCGAATTGCATATCTAGTAGGCACTCAACATGTTCCTTATGTCTGACGGCTCTATTGTATGCGGCAAGATTTGTTGGTTTCAAAGTAAACCAATTTTTGGAGAGAAAAACTTTATGGTGCTTGTAGAGTCACAAACACAGTATCCATAAATGTACAATCTCTTAATATAGGAAGTTTAAGAAATGACGGTAAAAAATATGGGGGTTTTCGTACAAACGATAGTAGCAGGAAGATTTAACGAAACGTAGCACCAGAAACTAACACCTTAAATAGTGAATAGCGTCACCATCTTGAAGTTTTATATTTAGTGTCATACATTTTCTTCTGCGTACATTTTTCGATCTTTAACATAACTCCAGAATAGAATAATACTGATTGAATAATAGACACCGTAAATATTTTTGTCCTTATTGTTGTAACAGATCGAATTGCAATTAAAACATTCTTATTACTTTCTTAACTGCAATTCGATCTGTAACAACAGTAACGGAAAATAAAGATTTATGATGTCTAAACTTCTATCAGTATATATTATATCCTGCAGTTCAGTTAAAGTTCCATGAATTTAGCCAGATGAAATGTTATAACACAAGATACAAAAATTCAAGGGGGCTATCACTCACTCTTAAGAGACAGTGACATTTGTGTGCTGGTTGGGCTAACAGTCAACTTAAGAGGTTCTGGATAATGAAATGTAGCGGCGCTGTTGTGTTTAAGAGCGTCGTCTGACATGCCCCATACTCTCTTCACCATCCGCTTTTGGGGTATCACTTCCTCATTGAATGATCATTCGTACAGTACACAAGTATTGTGCCGTGAATGTGATGGCTGTGAAAATTGGCCTGTCTTTCTCCAGGGCCTATTACTTATGCATATACTCTAAGAAATAGTTTGTAAATTTGCCACACTTGTGTATAGGAGCGCTAAGAAAGTTGACATGGTAGAATTGTTTCCCAGACATCCATGATAGCACTCCTAGACCTTTTTATAAAACAGTCAAATGTATACTAAAGTTACCAGACTTGTATTGTAACAAGTTACAATTTGCATATTGGCAAGATGGAAGTATGATATCTGTCTCATGCTGAGTTTCGGTTAATTACTCCCTAAACATTTTAGGAAGTTTTTTTTTTTTACAGTGAGTCACGATTTAATGGCGAAAAGATTGTTGTACCACTCAGTACAAACGTATTATGTGTAGAGGCACGATTATTTCGCGTATTGATTCTAGGCCAGGGAGAACGTAAAGAATGTATACTTAAATGTTACCTCTGTGATCTGACGACAGTTACTTTGACACGCTTTTGGCGACTGCAAGCCAGTAATAAATATGGAAACAATTAGTGGTAATTTCAAGTGTTACCCGCTTGTATGGATAAAATAAAACCGAATTCATCTTGAATTCTTCTTCACAGTCAGTGATTGAGTGTTTTATCTCTAACGTGTTTTGGGGTTCTACCTGCCAATCATAGACGTGCGACGTTGCAGTAGCCTCATTGTGATTGGCACAGTCAAATGAATGACGTCACTTTACAAAGACAAGCTGCCGATAACAGTTAAGGCCTTCTTACGGAGTTTTGCAGTGATTTCGAAAATATTTTTTTTATTGGTACCTAATACTCGTATCAAAATTTCGCTGCACAGTTTTGACACTTTTATGTTTTAATTTGTATCTGAATTTGTTTGTAGAATTATACTGAACGTTTTTTTTTTTTTTCATTTCATTACCCACAGTACCACGTTTTTCGTCGTGAAAATAAGCAAAAATGAAGGAAATTATTTTTTTGCTGGCGAATGGTACATTATTTTAAATAACCGCGTCCACAGTATTGTGCATCGTGTGATTGCACATTGACTCAAATTTTTCAAAACTTTTGGTTAAAAAATATTTGAGTTATTGGCACCAGTCTGACAAAACTCGGGAACAAGCCCTTAAGTGGAGCTGCAGATCTGCACGTAAGGCAATGAAACAAACTGAGGCAAAATTCTTTTCGCGAAATGTCCGTGGCGCTACAGATAGATGACAGTATGTTGCCAGAGTGTGTGTACAGGTACGTGAAGTCTAGGCTGCCGCCAGACGAATACGTAAAATACCGTACGTGTATCTCTGCTTCATGATCTCTAAGAGACACGCAAAATTCGCGGTATAATTTGGTAGCAGGCTAAACTTAACTTTCCTATACATAACGGAGCATAATATGCGATTCATTTAGCCACGAACTTTTATGTATTGTCATTTACGTGCGTTACATCTTTACAGAGATTGGCCTCTCTACCGTGTAAGAATTCTCCGCGGCAAGTCACGACGATATCGGCCAGCGGGAGACGTAGAAAGAGCATATAGTCTCTTGGAGTCTAGTCAGCGTACATAAAATAACGCAAATTTTGCACGTCTCTAATGATCTCTAGAGATGATGGTTAGAGGCCGGTAATTTTCGCGAAAAGAATTTTGCAGCACTTTGTTTGAGTGCCTTACGTGCGCACCTGCATCTCTGCTATGTGGTCATTAATTGGATGCCGTAACACCCAGCGTGTGGAGGTTAAACTCGCAAATCACATACGTAATATGTGACAGTTATCCGTGTACTGATTGGCACAGTCAAATGAATAACGACTTTCCACAAAAACACTCTGTCAATAGCCATGAAGTTGAGCTGCAGGTGTGCACGTAAGACACTGAAACAAAGTGGGGCAAAAATCTTTTCGCGAAAACTACCGGGCCCTAATGATGGTATATCGCGAAAATGTATTGTGTCAACATAGCCTTGAAAACCTTGCAGTATCTTGTAACTTGTATGATTGGGTGATATACTATTGTCACGACGTTGCTGTCTGCAGACCAATAACTAGAGACCGAAAAAATTCGCCGGTTCACTGACCTGTAGGCTAGCCTCCAAGGATACATGTGAAATCGTGCAGACGGCAGCTGTCTATTAGCTGCTCGTTGACACAGTGAAATGGGCCTGTATTCAGTTACGGTTTTATTATTGGCTCAGCTACTTCCGGGAACAGTGAAGTGAGTCAACGGCCAATTGAGAACGTGATACAGACCTATAGTTGCTGGAATTCTAGTTTGCGCATAAAAGAAACCGCGAATTATTCAGGCCTCTACCAATAACATACATAAC